>LBNU01027928.1:1170-30871 GCA_014162995.1 Artemisia annua | reverse complement strand
CTTAGGGGGAGATTGTTAGGAATACGATTTTTGTATAAGAAAGATTCGGTCACCCCAGACATGATTAAGCATTGTTTAGCTCGTAGTATTTACATTAGTTAGTTATACGTAGTTTAGAATTAGATTAGTTCGCGGAAGAAGGACGGGTCTTTACCCACTATATACCTGATCCGCAGCCCAAGTGGCACGCCCAAGTGGCAAACCCATGTATATAAACCCCTCTCCATCCTTGGAGAGGTTGAACCTCCTCTATTTTATTTTCTTTTTTTTTTTTGTTTCACTTTCTCTCTCTAGGTTCCACTCTCTCTCTCTTTCTTTCTCTAAACCTCTCTTTCTTCTTATTCTTTCTTTCTTTCTTCTTCTATTTGATCCATAACCACAACAAACCATATATGATATATTGTTAGTATTCTACACAATTTCTCATGGGTCCGAAATGGTTAGTCCGAGACATCCATTGCATTTATATGAAGGTGGTGAGGATGTCAACCAAGAACAAAAATGTTTCTTTACATTTTATTCCTATTACTTAGACAGTTATCACTAGTGATGATCATTGTTTTTAACATCTTTTAATTTTCAAAACAATCAATTTTATAATTGTCTAAGTGGTTTTACAAAGTTTATTTATATTGACTTGTAGGTGAGTACTCACACGAGTCATAGCCTAAGCCCGTTATATCTTCAAATGTCTTTTGACTACTTAGTAAATTTTCAAGAGACTTAGAGCTCTTTTTGAATTTAGCAAGTGTATTAGCCATTTCACTAGCTTTCCTAATCTCATTTTTATAATCTTGACACATCTTACATTCTAGATCAATTTCTATATGGTGCGTGGATTGCGGTCTACGCAAAAGGTTTTACCTCTCAAGGGATCTTGAGAAGCTTGCAATCCCCACCAGGCAGTGTACCTGACCGATGTAGTATAGTGTAGTGGCAAGTACCGGGGGATTGATCGTTCTCTCGGGGAATAGTGTTCGTTAGGATTGAAAATAGTCTAATTAGGTCTAGGGTGAGGGATGATTCTTTTTGTATTTTTATATTTTAAGGAAAGCAAGTAAAAATCTCGGTTTTGGAGAGTGGGAGGAATTAGTTGCTAGTCAACTAACCCAATAAACTACTAATGCAATAAAAATAAAATGACAATAAAATAAAATGAGAAAACTCTTGTAAGGAGAAAACGTGTTTATTTAGGCTTCATTACTCCCTAGTTATCTTTTATTGATTGATAAGTTTATTACAATTGCGTGGGTGACGGGTTGCATTCCTTAATACCATTCGTGGGGCCGTGTACGATCTTCCCCAACTTTATAAGCTTCTATCTCTTCCTATGGCGACAAGTTTAGTATCCTAACCATGGCCTCCTTAATAGTCACTTATGCATTAAATACAACCATTAAAACCGTAGTACACATCCGATTCATGTTTCTTAAGACGTTCAAGCATGTTACCATATAGGAGATTAGCCAGTTTTCTTAAGCCTAACATCGATTATCATTCACCCAACAACAACTAATAACAAACCATCAATCAACAATCAATAACTAGGTTTCATTACATCTAAGCAAACACAAATAAACCTAGCCTAGCATGTTAAAAGAAAGACAAGCATAAGATATAATCAAACAACACATAGACATATTGAATGATTGATGGATTACTTATCTTTAATTGAACATGGAAGAAATAAGGGTATGAAACCTTTAAATGTTCTGAAATTCGTACTAAGGTTTGTGTGTGTGTTCCACCAAAAAGTTCCTTTCCAATGAATGAAAAATCCTAAAATATATATAGATATTACATTTTGACAGCGTCAGCTTATAGCTTCTGACGCCGTCAACTCGTCGTATTTAGGGTTCTTGGATCGCCTAGATCTACTTCTGATGGCGTCACGTTATAAAATCCTCTGGGTCATCTCTCTTTAGCATTACACGAGACGGTCTTCTTTTTGTAACACCTGACGCCGTCAGGTGTTAAATCATGATTTCTTCTCTTAAGCATCTGGTACAACATAAATCCATCTCTTTTGTCTTCAAGTGACAGCGTTACCTTTTGGTGTCTGACGCCGTCAGGTGTGATTTCCAGCATGATTTTATGACTTTGTCGTTTTCTTCACTTTTTGCTCCAAAAACGTCCAAAATGCAATGTTTTCCAGATTTCTCCTCAAAAGTAACTAAAATGACAAAAGAAACGATTTAAGGTAATATTTGATCATATAATCACGATTTAGGGCTTAAATGACCCCCTAAAAGCGTAACACTTTTCGCCTCATCAAATACCCTTACACTTGAGATTTGCTTGTCCTCAAGCAAATGCGCTTTTATTCCAATCAAAATATGAGCTAGGGGTCATTTAACACTAATATAAAAGTAATTACAACAAATAGTCATTCCACCCTAGTCATAACAAGCACGGAAATCATACACTAGCACCTCACAAATAGTGTTTGGATACTCTCATCTCTCGGGTGTTATAAACCTATATAACTAAATGGAAATGGAAGAAATATCACTCACTACCTGTCATAGCAAATAGATTACCATAGGCTTGGGAAAGGATCAAAAACCTCCACCACTTGGCGTAAGCACCTAGAAAAACTATCAAAGAGGGCTTTTCAAGGGTTATAATGTTAGGTGTAGGGATATGATAAACACGGTTTGTTGGAATAAAGGATATTTTTACTGGTGGCGAGTTAATCATCTTGGTCAATTACATGTACAATGCGGCGTTGCTAAGCCAAGACTCGACTTAAGCTAATAATAAAATAACAAAAATATACAATAAACATAAAAGGAAACGGGATGGTAGACCGTATGTTTTTCTCTTTTCTTTTTTTAATTTTTTTTGCATACATTCTTGCCCTACCATCCAAAATAATACCTCATAGGGGACTCGGTTTTCCCCTTACACTTGAACTTTTACATACTTTACAAATAACTATTCTAATAACTCGAATTAAGATAATCGAAACATTTGGAGTACTTTAAAACATTTGATGCACATATGGGGGTAACAATTGACTTCTTCCCCGTTACTCCATAACACTAGTACTTTACCCATGAGTCCCGATCATCCCAAAACAATATGTACAAGATATGACTCGACTTAGCAACCATGTAATCAATTAGACAATTAACTAAGGGTTTAAACAAATGTCGTAACAATAATGCACTAAAAATGAGTGCATACAAGGAAGGCTAAGGCGATTTGGGTGTACATTTGGGGGTGGATTGTAAACAAATTCTTCCTTTAAGTAAAATGCTCAAAGTTAGAAGCGAAAAAGATAGGCGCCGAGGGGTGTACTAGGGGTATCGTGTACTAAAAATGAGTACATCGCAAAGGTGTGGGAGAATTACTTGACCAATGAAGTCAATGTAATTATATAAACAGGCTTAAAAACATGGGTTATCCTAATGCCTCTTATCATGTAGTAAATCCTAACTACACACGAATGTAGTCTCACTTGTGGTCTCGGAATGAATCACTAACGCAAGTTCTAGAATCTAAATACTACCGGTACACTCATAAGCACTAAGGCTTTTCCTAACAAATCTAGGGCGAACCTCACATATTTGGGTGGAAAATTTTTTGAGTGGTACGGTTTTTTTGTGCTAGTCATATAACTCCTATCCATGAGACGCTTATTAAGACTAAAGTTTCACTCCTATATGTCGTAAAAAAATTTAAATTTGGTGCTAAAATTGCCCTAACAAATATTTCTCTCAGTTTTATTACACACCTACTATTAAACAAACAAAAATCAAGTGCAATTGTAATCTCTAAGGTGTCTTCATTTACCCCTTTACACTTAAGCCGAACATTGTCCCCAATGTTCAATTAAAAGATGTAAAAGTAAAGAAAATGAAAGAATGAAACAAATACTCCCCTGATTCGTTTGGTGTGGACGATGTGGTAACATGGTTAAATCCTCCTCGAAAAGAATGTAGAAGCCTCAAGATTAAAGCAGTGCCAAAAGCTTGATGCCAAAAACTTGATTATCCATGTATATCTTCTTGTCCAATATAACCTGTTAAACCTGAGAAAACAATCACGGCAAACCTCGCATAAAATCGGCGGTAAATTCTATATAAGATAAAATCCTAGAACGCAAGTAAAGATATAATGCTTGTGGAATGAATGTTTGCAGATTCCTGGAGTTTATAAGTTAAAGATTTAACAAAACTTTACAATTCCGGCAGAAAAACAAAACTTGTAAAATTTTCAGAAAATTAACACCTGACGTCATCAGGTTGTAACTCCTGACGTCGTCAGAATTGATTCTGACAGTAATTTCATGTTTTTATTTTCGGAAAATTTCTAGAAAAACCTATGTCTTAATTCCTGGAATTCCTGCAAAGCAATCATCATGACTCGATACAAGCATTTGACTCAAACAAATACTAATATGTATGTTTATTTAATATTGCTATCGTTCATATCCAATTCGTTCTTTTAAACAAATTTGGGTTTCCCTTACACTTATCTTTTGCAAAATACCTTTATATGTAGTTAAGACGAAGTTAAAAACAAAATAAAGCATTTTCACAATTTATTTTGAAACATGAACCATAAACAATAAAAATAAATCATACATACGGAAGCAAATAAAATCAAACAAACAAACAAACAAACAAATAAAGCTTGGGTTGCCTCCCAAGAAGTGCTTTTCTTTATTAACGAGTCTTGTAGCTAGAATCAAAGTCATGTTCTATTACGTGATCCTTTCCCACTTACGTGCTAGTTCAAAACTCTTAATCCATCCTTCATCACGCTTGTATTCAGGGCCTAAATTCATGCAACCGGAATAATATGTTAGCTTCCTTTCATAATAAACATCATCATCAATTTCGTCATCCTTAATCTCATAGGGTCGAATCACATCAACAGGTAAGTTCTCGATGTCTTTTAATTCTTCCCTCATGTGAGACATCATAAAAGTGATCTTTTCTATTCCATCAGTAAACTGAACTATTCCCTTATCGCGATCACAACACATCTTAGTTGTTTCAACGAAAGGTTGACCTAGAACAATTTCTCCTAAATATGGGTCTATAATACCTCTAACATCTTCTAGGATTACAAAGTCGCATTGATAAGTGAAGTTTCCTATAAAGAGATGTACCCCTTCTATTCTCCTAACAAAATTACATAGTCAATTAGGGTTATAAGGGTCTTTTCTGGGGTTCAACCTTTCATTCATAATCCAGTTGTAGTAGAGCCTAGACATAATATTCATGGGTGCTTTTAAGTCAATGTATGTATGCTTTTTAAACATATACCCAACCATGCAAGGGATTTTGATGTTCCTATAGTTATGCTTCCTAATCCATGGCTTCTTCCTATATTTCAAGGAACAAGGGTGTTGTAAGAGGAATCTATGGTAACTCAATTCCTCAAGGGTTGGAGAGAAATTCGTAAACTCAATTTTCATCTGGATTGGTTTATTAAGCTTCTTAAATGTGTTAATTTCCCTCTCTCTTCGTTTACACGCTACAAGCCTCTTGCTAACTTCTAAACGTCGATTCTCAAAATCCATAAAGACAAACCTTATACGAACAAAGACACAAAGAAAAAGATAGACTAAAGAAAACCTATAAAAATGAAATAAAAATCTCACTAGAAAGGAATCTAATGAGTAGACCTAATAAAGATAAAATTCAACCTAAACAATAACTATTCCCCGGCAGCGACGCCAAAAACTTGATGCGTGGATTGCGGTCTACGCAAAAGGTTTTACCTCTTAAGGGATCTTGAGAAGCTTGCAATCCCCACCAGGTAGTGTACCTGACTGATGTAGTATAGTGTAGTGGCAAGTACCGGGGGATTGATCGTTCTCTCGGGAATAGTGTTTGTTAGGATTGAAAATAGTCTAATTAGGTCTAGGGGTGAGGGATGATTCTTTTTGTATTTTATATTTTAAGGAAAGCAAGTAAAAAATCTCGGTTTTGGAGAGTGGGCGGAATTAGTTGCTAGTCAACTAACCCAATAAACTACTAATGCAATAAAAATAAAATAACGATAAAATAAAATGAGAAAACTCTTGTAAGGAGAAAACGTGTTTACTTAGAATTCATTACTCCCTAGTTATCTTTTATTGATTGATAAGTTTGTTACAATTGCGTGGGTGACGGGTTGCATTCCTTAATACCATTTGTGGGGCCGTGTATGATCTTCCCCAACTCTATAAGCTTCTATCTCTTCCTATGGTGACACGTTTAGTATCCTAACCATGGCCTCCTTAATAGTCACTTATGCATTAAATACAACCATTAAAACCGTAGTACACATCCGATTCATGTTTCTTAAGACGTTCAAGCATGTTACCATATAGGAGATTAGCTAGTTTTCTTAAGCCTAACATCGATTATCATTCACGCAACAACAACTAATAACAAACCATCAATCAACAATCAATAACTAGGTTTCATTAAATCTAAGCAAACACAAATAAACCTAGCCTAGCATGTTAAAAGAAAGACAAGCATAAGATATAATCAAACAACACATAGACATATTGAATGATTGATGGATTACTTATCTTTAATTGAACATGGAAGAAATAAGGGTATGAAACCCTTAAAAAGTTCTGAAATTCGTACTAGGGTTTGTGTGTGTGTTCCACCAAAAAGTTCCTCTCCAATGATTGAAAAATCCTAAAATATATATAGATATTACATTTTGACGGCGTCAGCTTATAGCTTCTGATGCCATCAAGTCCCCGTGTTTAGGGTTCACGGATCACCTAGAACTACTTCTGACGGCGTCACGTTATAAAATCCTCTGGGTCGTCTCTCTTTAGCATTAAACGAGACGGTCTTCTTTTTGTAACACCTGACGCCGTCAGGTGTTAAATCATGACTTCTTCTCTTGATCGTCTGGTACAACATAAATCCATCTCTTTTGTCTTCAAGTGACGGTGTCACCTTTTGGTGTCTGACGCCGTCAGGTGTGATTTCCAGCCTGATTTTATGACTTTGTCGTTTTCTTCACTTTTTGCTCCAAAAACGTCCAAAATGCTATGTTTTCCAGATTTCTCCTCAAAAGTTCCTAAAATGACAAAAGAAACGACTTAAGGTAATATTTGATCATATAATCACGATTTATGGCTTAAATGACCCCTAAACGCGTAACACTTTTTGCCTCATCAGTATACCACTTTCAAATCTAGACATTTTATCTTCCAAGATGACTTCTTTTTCAACATTACTTTCGTATGATCTCAAAGTTTCATTCTCCAAAAATGATTTTCTACTTATGTTGCACAGATTATTAAGTTCATCTTCTATTTTTGAAAACTCTAGAATGAATGGATCATAACAAAAATGTTCAATTTTAGAATGTACCTTACTTGAAGAATCAACTTTTTATTTTTTTTCACATTCAAGGTACATGTTGTCTTCTCCATCGGTATACCTCCAAGACTCATAAATTAGTTCACTTTCTAGGTTGCTTACATGGTCTTTGTCGGCAACATTACCTAGATAAAAAACATTTGAACTAGTAGTACATGTATCTACTTCAACTAAATGTTTTTCTAATGACTTATTTTCATCATCTTTGGTTTGATCATTTCTTAGATGAAAGTTTAAAATACATTTCCATATGTCATTTGCCGTTTGACATAAAATTATTCTTTCATATTCAATTTTTGGCAAAGCTTTATAAATCAATATTTTTGCTTCAATATTTTTGCAAAACTTTCTTAAGAAATTTTGATTGTCGAAATTTGTTTTAATTGGTTGAAAATCACCAATTGAAATGACATGCCAAAGATCATGATCTATTGATTTCACATAACTTTCAAATTCATTTTTCTATTCGACAAAATTTTCATTTTCGAAAAATGGTGGTTCATTCAAAGAACACCCTTTTAGATATCTTTCAGACTCCATAGATCGATTCAAGTTTTAAAGTACAGTATACTCTAAAGATCTTGATAACCTGGCTCTGATACCAATTGTAGAAACTAGAACAGGGGGGGTTGAATAGTTTCACCGTTTCTAATTAATTGTAAAAATATTTCGCCGCTTTTAGGTCCGGTTAAGTTTCTTTTACAAACTTGTTGAATTTTACTAGTTATGTGATATCTATTAAGCTAATAATGAATGTAGAAATGCAAGTAATGTAAAGAGTAAAGAAAGAACACAACCAAAAGAGACGCCGAGATTTATAGTGGTTCGGCACGAAGCTCACTCTTCGTCCTACTCCACTCCCCGAATACCATACTCGAGAGTTTTTAATCACTATATCAACACACTCCTTCAGGCGGAGCAATCCGTACACAAGCTTACACCAAGTTTACCGACACTAAGCGGAACGTCGAGTTCTAATTGTAGCTAGAACCAATCTACTTCAAGGCCCACGTGGCCACACGAACAAGCTTACTTGTCCTACTTGGATCGACACACAATCCAAGCCTTCACACGTACTAGCACTTGAATCCTTCCAGATTCAAGCCTTTACAATAACAACCACCTGAATCCTTCCCGATTCAAGTCTTCACACTAATGACCACTTGATTCAAATCTTCACACACCGACTTCACTAAGCCCTAACTTACACACTAGAATCCACTATGTTCTAGTCTTCACCACACAACACACAACAAATACAAGACCTATTCTAGTTACAACACTTCTTGGACTTTCACCTTTGTCCAAGTTCACCCTAACACATCAATCCTCGACTCACACACAAGTCGGAAATATTTACAATATTTACAAAGATAAAATAGGAGGAAGAAGAGAATCGTAACACATGTTATGTTTGTGTGTGGACTCTTATAACATCTTGATTCTTCACTACTTAGAGAGTTCTTCTCTTGCACTTTGATATAGAGGAAGAGGACTTATAAACACATACCGACATGTTATAGTGATCAAAGAAGGGAGAAAGGAAGAACAGAATGTTTTGTGCTAAAAGGGATTATTTTTCTGAGAAGGAACAGTTCAGTATTTATAGGCGTCAGGAAAGGAGCAGACGGTTCCTTATATAGGTGACGGTCCTTTATCGCTAAGGGACCGTCTAGCCATTTAAGGGACCGTCCCGACAGACGCTCTTCTTTTTGTCTTGACGTGGTGAAAGTGTATCTGGTGAAAATTTATCTGGTTTGGAGGGAAAAATAGCTGTTGCAACACTTGAATTTGAATTTATTTTCTTAATAAAACATTTCTTTAAAAACACAAAAATACTTTTATGAAAAATGTTTTGCCATACATAAAAATGTAAGTTTAGGAGAAAATAAAATCTTTGATCACTTTACTAATGTTGGTATGAAGTTTGTTCATACCTGAAGTGACGTTGTAGTAGATACGTGGAAGAAACGAGTTTCCTCGATTAAAAACTTATTAACCGTAACTTTACATAACATGTTTTTATATTTTGTGATTATCAAAATGTATGAATATCGAATAATGCAAATAACGTTTTTGACATTATTTGTATTGACAACTAGGGAGTAATGAAATTCTAGGTAAATACGTTATTCCTCATATAAGAAGTTCACACCACTTTTACTTTTCTTGTTATTTACTTTTCTTGCACTTTTAGGTTAATTAGTAGTTAAAATACAAAACCCCGAGATTTTACTTGCTTTCAATATAAAATATAAAAAGGCCAAAAATATTCCTCTCTTCACCCTTAGACTTAATTCGACATACACTTTGAGCCTACCTCACTATACCCCTAGAGAACAATCAATCCCCCGAGTCTTGCCTAATTCTACACTACAACGTTTAGGTACTCTGCCTAGGAGGGTTGTAAACTAGTGCGTTGCAACCTACAACATCAGTTCCAGTTAGGCATCTTAGCCATTTCAATCTCTTGAAACCAATTTCTATCAACAAATTCTTTGATCATTTCACGGTCATAACTAGTTGAGGATTTGACAAAGAATAAATCCTTAGGTTCAGTACTTGATGAACTTTCAGCAAGTTGATTAGAACCTAATATTTTCTTCTTTTCTTTAGGAATCTATTCACTAATGCATTAGCTAACTCTATCTGAGCTATCTAACCAAGACTTACTGATTAACTTTTCTTCTTTAAGTTCTTTCCTAAGTGCTTGATTTTCATTTAATATCAAAGTGTTAGCATGCTGAAGTATGAGGGCATTAGTTTAGCTTGTTTAAGCTCTAATAATTCTTCCTATAAGGATTTAGTTCTAGCACAATATTCCTATGTTTTGACATCAAATTGATTTTTTGTTCTTCAACAAATCTAAGGTCTACACATAAATAATCAAGAAAATATTTTCTATCATCATTAACTTCCATTTGAAGAAGAATGTGTACCTTTGATAGTGATGTCAACCCATTCACCATTCCTAGTATGTTATTTTCCCACATCAACGTTTTCATCAGCAGCCAAAGCCATGAGCACCTTGACTTTAACCATTTCATCATAATCAGATGAGATTTCTTCTTCATCCCAGTCATATCATTTAGCAACTAGACCTTTGTTTCTGGCCTGAGATGATCGAGAGGATTGAGAAGTTGAACCATTTGAAGTTGAATGTGCCAATTTGGCTTTAACTTTTTGTATTTGGATTTAAAGTCTTTCTGAACTTTAGGTTCAGTTTGATTGTTTGACGAAGTTTGGCTTGAGGTGATGAGTTTTGGTTGAAATCTGTTTTGATAAGGGGATGGATGGGATAATGAGGATGTTTTTGAAAAACAGTCTGTTGCAAAGTGCCCAGTTTTACCACATTTAAAACATTCAGTTTAGTTGTTTCAAATTTTAGAGCCACTGAACCTTAGAGGATTCTTTTCGAAGAATCTCTTTGAATTGACAAAAAGAGCCATTTCCAGAAATTCTTCATTCAGATCATCCAAGTACTCTTAGCTACTTCTAAGGTCCTCTTCATTACGTGGGTCATTTTAGAACTCCTGAACAATAGAGTTAGAAAAGAAAGAAGTTGACATGGGTTTGGTTGTGGTTAGAGCTTTCTTGGTGTCAGGTGCAATGATTTTATCAATGATTCTTTCTTCATAGTTGAATTCTCCAAATATAGTGACTAACTCACGGTCTATATCATGATTAGAGTGTCTAAAACTTTGAGAAAAGCTTTGTCACTTATTTGAGAGACTATTAACAAAGCTTGCATTGATTTCATGTTTAGAGAGAGTGACACCATTATTTACCAATTCATTCATGAGAACTTTAACCTGGTAAATGTTTGATAGAATGTTTATCTTTCAATTTATTTGAAGGTATTGTAAGCAAGTTTTAAGTCCATGACCTTATTTTCTTTGACTTTAGAGGGTCCCTCCTTGTTTAGAATCAGATCTGTATTTTCCAACTTAGACCAAATTGCTCCTTGTAGTTTGTCAGTATTTCATTTTTGGTTCAAAATGGGATAAAGGTGTATAATTATGACAATGACTGCACTTAACTCTAATAACTCTGATTGATTCTTTCTTTTATGATTATTATTTTTATTAATTAATTAAATATTATTTTTAGTTTCTAATATCAGCATCACCTTTTTTAACAATAAAAACCAATCTCCACTCATTATCATCATTATCCCCACATTATCATCATGTACAATTATACACATATATGCACTTTGTGCAGTGTGCACAACACTTTTTGATCCAAACACCCCCTTGATCTTTATCTTTTGTCATATATTCTTCCACAGACACAATACAAAGTCACCAGTACCACAAAAGCTCATGAAACAAAACACAAGAACACTCATAGAAGAAGAAACCCCATTAACTTGTAATTTGCAAGTGATGAACAAAAAAGCCATAAAAATATATAACAAAACCCTAAATCAAACTAGGGGTGTCCAAAAGAACCGAGGAGCCGTACTAGTATCATACCGTACCGGTACCCGAACCAAACTGCATATTAGGACCATGGTCTGATTTTGGTTTCTAAAATTCCAACTTTCAGTTCTCGGGATGGTTCGAGTCGNAAAACAAAAAACATTAGTAAGCTAACATTAAAATTTAAAACCTGAAAACCCTAACCTTTGATCCATTACAAGTAACAACAAGTTATCAGTTTTATTATTTGACAACTACTAATATCATTCAAAGATTCAAATATCATCATCACCATCATTCATTCAACATGAAAATAAGTTTTTTTGTATATATTTGTTCCTTTTAATTATGATCATAATTGATTAGATAGTGATACTATGTTATGATCTAGTGAGAACAAAAATTAAATCTTCGTATGTGATAATTAAACTTATGTTTTGACATTTTTTGTTTTTGTTTATGTTAATTTGAACAAATGGAATTATTGGAATGATTTGGATCCTTTATTAATGATCAACAACAAAAAAAATGATTTTTTAAAACACTTTGGTTATCGTCAGAAATTACCGAAAATTCTCATACCGGAACTAAGTACCGCACCGTAACTGAGCACTGCACCAGAACCGAAACGAAGAACATGGGATGGTTCTTAGTTCCACATTTTCCTTTTTTTCGGTTCTCGATTCTTCCGATTCCGGTTCGGTTCGGTTCCAGTAGCATGGACACCCCAAATCAAACACCTATATTTCCATCATCTTCTTCTTCAATTAAACCCCTAGATCCACATAATTAATATGGCTCTGGCGACGCATATCTGATTACGTCATGGTTGTAGTATTGGTATCGTGGAGGTGATGCCGGTGGAGCGGCGTTGACGACTGTTGATGGCCTTTGCCAGATCTGAAGTTTAAATGGCGGCAGTGATGTTTTGAAGGTGATGTGGTGAAAAAAAATCTTTAATAACATTCTATTTAAGGTTTTTGATATGTTTGATCGAGTTTGTTTTTTATCTGGGTTTTTATTTGTCTATCAAATACAGCCACAGCAAGACAATCATATATTTGTTTGATTTGGTGTAAAATCATATGGAACAATTTGGGTTTAATTTGTTTAGTTTTGTGTTTACTGAATTTGACCTAAGAAAGAAAAAAGAGATTTAATGTCTGTATAAGTTGAAGATGAATTCAATATGTAATTTTTGCGCAATGCACAAGGATGAAAATAATCAAACGAGAAGGATGAAAATGTTACTATTATAAGGATCAAAAGGACCCAACTTGCAAAATGATCAACTCACAAGGACTGTTTTACAATTTTCTTTTACACATAAGCAATAAAAAAAATAATAATAAAAAAAAAATGTCAAATAAGAAAAAATGACAGGTTTAGTCGGTAGCCGGTCATCATATTTCTAACCTTTACAAGTACCAAAAAGTTTCAATGCAAATAATAGAACATTTTCAACCTTGTTTTTAATATGTGTAAAAAGTTAGAAAGTTCGTTTTTAATTTATAGACTTACCAAAAAAAAAAAAAAAAAAACAAAAAAACAAAAAAAAACAGTGAAGTAGATCATTTCCCTTCTTTGTTAAAATCAATTGCCCCTTTATGAAAAAGTAACCTATTTCTTATTAATGTATGTACTAACGTAGAGTATACCAGTAGCAAAATCTCATATATATATATATATATATATATATATTTTTTTTTTTTTTAAAGGCAACAATACATTAACAAAACAAAAGATACAAACAAAGGCATCCCACCTCAATTAATCAAGCCAATTAAAAGAGGAAGAGACCCAAAGAACAAAAACTAAAAATACAGGCATCAATCTATCACGAGAGATACAAAGAGTCGACTAGACACATAGGACCAACAAACACTTTAACTAAACAAATGACATATTGAATATAGCAACCAAGGCCCACAAGTGCAAACATCACCCATGGAACCTGGACTACCAATATCCAATATGTGCATTTGCCAAATATAGAACATTAACATTACATATTGAATGACAGTATGCATACCAAAAGCAGCTTACTCAAAAAATATGTAGTAGACCCACAACTTTAAACCTTCTAATATGCAGCCAAATACTTGCAGACCCATCCCAAGCCTTAACAGAAATCAAACCAAACAAAATATCAGTTACTGCAGATTACATTTTTTTGAATCATACATCCATAGCCGCCGATCGGTCGCTTTATATTTATTCGATCTTCGCACTCTCCACTCGAACCCTTTAGAGAACATATTGAACGATTTTATTAGTACTAGAAAGTATTATGCCAAACACCCAAACACTCCTTCATGCCAAATGAAGTACCAAGTTGTCCAAAAAAAACCACTTGCAGACACACTGTAATGAAATTAGGCATAGCACAGTAGACCAAATTCCCATTTTTAACCCACATCAGCACATATCAGATCAGTAGACACCACCATATCTAAATTTGCCTAAGACACTTTCCAGGTTCAAAAAGCCACTGTTGCCACACTAACTCATTTTTCTTTCTCGATCGTCTTGTTATCCAGTCGAAACTCTTAAGTTGAATGTCTTGAACGATTTTATTTATACTTGACACTTTCCCTTTAAAAACTCGAGCATTTCTCTCTTTCCAAATGAAGTATCCGAAAGTCCAAATAACCGATTGCCAAAGACGTCTCGAGCAACTAGGAATGTCCACGTTCCCATTGTGTGCGAAAATTTCATCTATGGAAAACGCGTTAACATTCCCAATCTTCCACCAACTAAATATTTTTTCCCAAATACTCATAGCTAAGTTACATGTAACCAAGCTATGTGCACAAGTTTCCACCACACTATTATAACACGGACAAAGCAAATTATCTATATCAATGTCTCTTTTGTCGAGCTCCTCACGAACCGGTAATCTTCCTTTCAAAGCCCTCCACACGAAAATGTTTACCTTTTTAGGAAGCCAATTGTTCACACTTTTTCCTCCACTAATCTTGTTAACGCTTTAACCGTGAAATCACCACTCTTGTACCCTCCATCTCCATCGATCCCTACAATCATTAGAAATAACCACATTTTGCAAAACCCCTAATAAGTTTTCGAACTCTCTAGATACCCTCCCACTAAGACTCCTACCCCAATCCCACTCCCACCGCCATTCATTGTTCACCCATCTCCCTTTGTCCGCAACCCTATCCTCCTTTCTCATATCTAAATGAAACAAGGGATTAAACCTATCGCGTAACCTTGAATCATCTACCCACCTATCTACCCAAAAACCTATATCCTTACCATCCCCAACCACACCTCTAAAAGACGATATAAAATCTATCACTATACCTTCCAATTCCTCTCCTATCTTAACTATATCACGCCACAATCCTCTTCTACCCAACACCCCCATCCTCCCCATGAATACTTTTTATGACTCTAACCCATAACGCATCCCCCTCTTTTTTGAACCTCCACCACCATTTACCTAAAAGAGCCCAATTTTTTTCCCGTAGTGACCCAATATTTAACACCCCCCACTTCCTGAAAACTATCCCCGCCGCCAACCATCACCATTCCACCATCACCACCTGTAATATGCCATCATCACCCCATCCCAACAACAACCAACCGCCGTTCTCTACAACCATCACCATCGAACAACCACCACCATCCCTCAATAATCTCTACAACCATCACTATCCAACAGCCACCATTGCCACCCCAAACCACCGCCNCCCCCCCAATCCCCATTTGAGGCTAGTAACGTGTCCCATTTAACCCATGCAAAATCTAATATAATGTGCGGATATTTTGGTGCAATAGCATCCAACTGAGTTCGACATTAATCTTTTGGAGGAACAAAGTTGTTAAGTTTTGCATGATTTACAACCGAGCATGACATGACAGTAAGGTTGTAAATTCATATAACGAAAGGACCATCTCTCTAACTACATGGGAAAGTTACATACAGATTACACAATATGTATACTGTTTTCTGGAGGAAAAAAGGAAAAAAAGAAATATTAAAAACTACAATTACTTTAAGCATACATTTTCCTTCCCTACAGCCTACAAAGCGTACCTGAAAACTATTTGAAACAAACTTACTTTTGACAATTCTTTAACAAACTCCTTTCTAAGACCCCACAGATTTTCTGTTTGCACTTTCGGCACATAAATTCGCGTGCTTCGGTCATTATTTCAGGATCAACGGTCTCATAAAGGAAGTCTTTTTTGCACCATGTACAGTGTGTCTCGAACCTGCTATTACCATTGATGATGGGAACTGATACTTGTGGTATGGCACTCTGCTGTGAACTTGAAGACGGTTTCCCATTCTTCTGTTCATGGGCTTTATTTAAGTTTCGCCAATCAATTGCTAGTCCATTCTGTTGTGCATGGGCTTGTTTGAGGCTTGGCTGATCACACGCTTTGCCATTCTGTTGGGCCTGGGCTACATCTAACTGCGGCTCATCAAGGTCCACGATAGCAAGCTGGTGAACAGGAGTACAGGACAATGACATTCATGCAAACAAAGATATGATTGTATTAGTGGGACACAATTTTGATACATTTGTAAATTCCAATCAACAAACACACTTTTACGATATCTTAATGAACTACGAAAAACGAATTATTGCAATAACTTAAGAAAATACCATTTCGGGTGATTATTTCTTAGATCTCCAAGAATGGATGAAAAGAGGAATCTCAAACTCAAACACGCTTCGTAAACATAATAACACAATCGTCAAGAACATCCTATAAACTTTCACCAATCTCGCGTTTCAGTCCTTAAAGTAATTTTGTGGTTGATAAGGTCCTCAAACAAAATAATTCGAAAAATCTAGATACTTTTAGTTTGTGAGTAGTCAAGTCCTCAAAATATGTTACGAGTGTTGATTTACCATTACGTCCCTAAAGTTCAATACATTTTTCAAATTTTCTGAGACTAAATTCCATTTTTAAACTAGGAGAACCACATCAACCAGGATAATCTTTAAGGACTAAACAATATATTTTCGGTGAAAGTATATAGGGTTTTTCTGACACTAACCCAAACTATTACAGAGTAATATTCTTGCTATGACCTAAGAAAGTACAGTCTCTTTTTATTATTTAAGGGGGAACGCGTTGTTAATTAGTAATGGATATAGAATTTCCAAAAAATGTTCAAAAAAGGAATCTCAAACATAATTTAGAAATTATATTACAATATGACGCCATAGTCTATTACCTTTTCAGATGTCTGCGTAACGGTCGGAAGAATAAATCTTCGGGTGGTATTCTTGTGGACAATTGCCAGGTGTTTCTCGAGCCCACCAATGTCTTCAAATGTAAGTCCACATGGAGAGCATTCGATAAGGCTCACAACTTTAACATCATATAGGTAACTAGGGGCAGGCACGTTATTATTTGCCTCGTGAACAGATGAACTGGCAACTTCATTCATCGTATACGTTCAAATAAAAACACAATTATATGCACGAACCCTGCTTGCTAGAGTGTGACTTACTGGTCTTTATACTTGCAGATTTGAGAAACATGGGACTACCATTCTTCATCTGTCTCAAAATTGATCTCTCAGAAAGACAGCAACGCAGGATTTGAATTCAATGCCTGATGGGCTGAAGGTATCAAGGAAATAACATTATTAGGCACAACATAAGAGAAAAAGAAATATCACAATGGAAGGTTACAGTTAGTTAGCTGATGCATAAACTAGCAAACTAGAATTAACCAAACTAGGTAGGATACTAATGGAACCAAGTCATTTGGCATAATATAGGGGGTTAAAAGATTACCAATTCTACCATTAATCGGTATTGGAAAATGGAAGTGTTCAACAGCATTATTAGCCTATCTCCTCATCAACTTTGATAGTATAAGATACTAAGACAGAAGTAATCTAATAACGATAACATCCTTAATGTAAAATTTATTATCATATAGATTATATTGGGCTTACAAGAATGGATAAAAAGGCAAACACAGTGGATTGTTGTTGTCCTTTCCATATTTGACCGACTATGAAGAGATCACTATTTGACCGACCACGAAGAGATCACATTCGACATTTTGGGATACTTCAAATACAAGTAAACGCATTAGGCGAAATCACATTGAGTGCAGGGTGGTATTCAAATTACGTTCCTTTGAATTCCTTTCGAGGACCAAATCCACTTAATATTACAGTTACATCAGTTATTAGTATGTATACCTAGGAAACTTTCATTTTACAGCTAGTTCTTACAATGCTCTGCTGCTACCATAGGTTACCTTGTTCTTCCTGGTAGAGGCAACCATCTAGTTAAATACCAGCAAACCATTTCCAATGATATTTCCCTCACTTGTAGCATGTTTTTCTCCCATTGTCCCTGAAATAATCCTAATTATACTATTCCTTAATGTAAAAAACCTATATTCTCATTAGTTGATAATTATTCAGAAGTACCGCTAATACCTCAGAATGCTCCGTTTAGGGACACTACAATTGATCAATAAATCACTACAACCATCTAAAACTTTGTTGTTTAGCCATGACCTTTATGTTATCAGTGCTAAAAAAAGTAAAGTAATATTTCTAAGATAACCATAAACCAGCTTTCAAAACATTCACAGACCTGGTAACAAACACTCCGCTAGTTTTTGCTTAATGAACAGTTCATTATTAACTTGACACCCAAAAAATACCCTCAGCATAGATTCTACTAAAGCTTTTCCACTTGAAAGACGGCAACAAAATCTAGCGGACAAATGCTATATGAAAGCTCTCACTATCATTGTGTCAGTAGTTATACTAATTATGATCAAGAAACTAGCTGAAACCATGTACATAACAACACCTAGAATAAGACATGCCTAAGCAATTAAGCATTTATGGCCTTCGAAGATCAGATACAAACACTTAACTGAACACATACAGCAAAGAATACTCGCACAAAATGCAAAATCACGGTAATAGCAGACAGTGGATGTATATTTCTATTAATATAGCACCCACGCTATTGGTTTTTTGTTTTTTGTTTTTCGTTTTTTTTTTTTTTTTTTTGACACTAACTTTTTTCTAATAACGTAGCCAACAACACATTAATAATGGATATATCCAAAAGAAGGAAATATCATTTATGTTTACTAGACCGTTCACTACAAATCACAACTAAACCTTTTTTCTTAACATAATTCTGATAGAATCAAGTATTCTAATAAGAAAAATTTAAAAAAAAAAAAAAAAAGAAAGAGCAATCCAACACTACCGGAATTCTTCATTGCAGAGTTCTTATTAACTAACAGCCCTAGATCTTCAGAAAGATTCCACTCAAGATACTCACATGAAAGTCACGAAGAAACACATCTCGTTCCACGAACGCTATTTAGAGCTCCTTAGCAATGAGTAAAGCACTTTTCTTATTATGACCAAAGAAACTAAGCAGCCATTTATACCTAAAACACTTGTAAACAAGTTCATAAACACATTCGACCTTAAGATAACATCAAACATTGCGAACCTTGACTTCCACACTACTAGTAATACTGAAAATTTTCTTCCTAATTTCATCTAACACCCATAATCTGAACCAAACATCAACAATGCGTAAATAACGACACAAGAACAGAACACTAAGCCCTATTCCCTCAATAAAAATCAACAATGGCATATTCACACAAAACGCACATCGCTCAACTTTCTAAATTGTAAACTAACTAAAAATTAAATTAGAACAATTAAATAATTTTCTAACAATATATATAATTTCAATTTTAAAGCTAACTAAAAATTATATAAATTGAAACATTAAAAGGTGAGATTATAACCTGACATAATTCTGGCAATATAATGACGTCAGTCCGGCAAGGCGGTGTACGGCGATCTCAGCTTTCCAATTTTCCGGCAAGAGTTTAAGGATGACGTTAGCGTTCACCACCTTCCTCCGTTCACTCCGACCAAACCCTTGTACTTGTTTACTCTCCATAAACCCTAACATTTTGCTTTCGACATACCCCTAATCTCACGCGCCAATTTTCTTGAAACATCTCGTCACCTTCACGCGCCAAAAAGTTAAGTCAACCTCCTTGTTGTTTGTAGAAAGTACTTTTAGCCCCCTTTGACTCTTTTGTTGTTACCGTTGACTTTTTTTTCATAAAAAGAAAAAAAAAAATTATAAAAAATCAAAATTTTGAAAACCACCGTTTCATATCTTGTGTAACGTTTCAAAGATTTCAACAAGCTTTTATTTTTTCAGTCTTTTCTACACTTCTCGTTAGAGATGGCAACGGGGCCGGGTATGCGGGGAATGGTTGATACCATACCATCTCCGAAGTTAGATAGTTATCCCCATCCCCGTCGGGGGTCACAATTGCATCCCCATCCCCATTCCCAATGGGGAACGGGGATCCCCAATGGAGAATCGGAGATTTTTCCCCATTACATAATTGACGTTTTAAATAGATTTCAAATGGTGCAACCATACTAAAAGCAAACAAAATTCATTCATTAGATTAAGTTCAAGCATTCGACAAAACATAGTAAAGAGTACGACTTATCGTAAGTATGAAAACACCTACAATTGGAAAAAAAAAAACGCGAACTAATCCAACATGCAAAGGTACAACGACCATTAACAAGAGTATATTTGCTATTAATTGAGAAGATTTTAAATATTATATACATATACAATTTTATTCATGCATAAAAGATATTCGGGGACGGGTTTGGGGACGGGTACGGGGACCAGAAGGTATTACCATACCCGCCTCCATACCCGCTTTTGAGTAATGGGGATTCCCCATCCCCATCCCCATACCCGGTCAACTCGGGGATTCCCCGGTCAAATCGGGGTCGGGTATCGGATTCTCCGTCGGATTCGGATTTTTTTGCCATCTCTACTTCTCGTGAGTATTTGTTTTTTTATGTAATCTCTTCCTCAGTCAAAATGTGAGAAATTTGATATATATAAATTAATAAATTATTATTGTTGAATATGTAGTGATAAAAAGTAAAAACTAATTGAGATACTAACTATGTATAATACATCTGAACCAAATACCTAATGGCCTGCAAAATGACAGTAAGACTTAAAGCTCTCGGATCCAATTAGGATCCAAACCGGACACAAAGTAACTCCGAGGCAATACGCCCACCAAACTAGTCGAATACTCGTGTGCGACCGCGGCAATGAAATAGACCGCGGAAGCAAGTTTTGGAGCTATCTTGGAATCCGATCCACCACCAATCCCGAAAGAGGTAGACAACTTGCCGCCCAAGGGTAGCGTTCCCAAGGCATAAAGTAGTCAGCATGCATGACTCCAAGGTAAAGATGCTATTACTAGTCGGTCCATAAGGAGTGTTGCATCCTGTGATCCTCAAGAAATGACAAAAAAGTTTACCAATAAATAGGAGTGCGTTAATCACTCCTATTGGTACACTCTCTCACTAAAACACACATATACTTTATCTCTCTAGTACTTACTCTCATACTAGAGGTTGATCGCGGGAACCCCCTCCTGCGATGGGTCTAACGGTGTTTCTTTCTTAGCAGATAACCACACGTATTTCACTTAGTTCAAGATTCACTCAGTTCCCTGCGAAACCTCGTTCCAAAACGAACCTACAAACCGTTGTACCAGATTTTGTACTAACAGTTACAGTGTTACACAATCAAAATAATACGTAGCCCTGTACACAAAAAAGAAAAGAAAAAAATTATTCATATTGATAGGTAAGCTAAGCGTGACGAACAAGAATAGTACGTGGACAAAAATTAAATACTTACGCAACATGTTAAGATCGTTTAAGCTCGAGGTTTGTTAGACTTCATCTAGGGATTAAACAATAATAATGATTAGAACACAATACGCAGCGGAATAAACAAAACAATCATTATTATTGCTAACAAGGTTTCTTCGTCATCATCTCTACTCTAACAATACAATAAGCCCCAATGCTATGTGATCAAGTATAGCACGGTTACACTCTAACAGGGATCCAAGATCCTTGAGGCTTATACAAACTCTAGGCATCTAACACAAAGACCACGCCTAGGTTTACACACACACACCTTTACTGGTTTACATCTTTTGTACGTACAATAAAACCAATTCCCTGTATCTCTTTATATAATAGAGATATTAGGGTTACAAAGGATATTCTAGAATAATAAAAAGATATGCAGTAATCTTTTTCTTTCTTTGCAAGTTTCTTCCTTTGTCTTCATAAGTCCCTCATGTTTCACATGTTTTGTCTTATCAACTTAATTGTAATTCCCAACACAACATACGATGATCTTAGAAATCATTAACCTTGTATATTGTGTCTTTGCTAACCGAGTAAGATAGACCTTTCATACATGTTTTATTTTGAGCACTTCCATGCTATCTATAAAACAAACATGGTCAAAGTGAAAAGTGAAAAGTCAAAAAAGTGAAATGTGAAAGAAAAAAAAATGAAATATTAAAATAATTAATTGTAGGACTTTAAAACTATTAACTTTATCACACTTATATGGATGAGATATGGTGACTTGATGAATATATGTATGTGTTTTAGAGAGAGAAAGTAGAAGGAAACTAGAGAGTATATTTCATATAAAACACACACTTACACACTCAAGCACCCATACAAATGACTAGGTATGTGCCTTTTATACATCCATCATATGCTTAATGGATAGGCTTTCTATGGGCTTTGGTGATGGACTTTGGATTACATTATATAAAAGGCTTAGACATTACTAACTTATACTAGCAACTTCCAAAGTCCATGAGCCCATTTAACTTAAACTATTATAGTGACTACGACACATTACAAAGTTACAAATTATGAGAATGACCATCACTTCTTTATCTATTTCTTTGATGCTAACAATCTCCCCCTAAGGGGTGGTCATTCGAATGATGCTCCACGTGATTAGGTCTTTGTCTTTGAACTTTGTGTGTCGTTGTAGAATAGTCTTTAGTCTTTGTTCCTTCATGGTTTGTGATCTTTGATAGATGACTTTTCTTTATTCTTTGTTGTTGTGGTGGATACATCTGCCTTTTGTCACATCTTTGTCTTTGAAGGTTAGACGCCTTTCCAACATGCTCATACGTCTTTAGTTTTTGTCATACATACATTTGTTGTTCCCGTTCTTTCACTTTGATCTTTGTCACTTTATTTTGTAGATTCTTCTTTTTGGCGTAGAATCTTTCTTTGACTGTTGCTATCCTTTGATCCTTGTGAGAACTTTACATAAAACAGTTAGCAATAAAACATCTGGTACTTACAAGTTCGGAATTAGAGATCGTCAACAGCATAGTGTGAAGACTCCTTCTAACCCTTACCAAGGCCGTTCCTAATCGGATACCCCTGAAAGGTCTTACACTGACATACCGAAGTATACCAACGATTAGGTGAGTCACTGGAGATCACCCCACGACTGTAGACCGTTTGGAACCACCGCAAACGCTAAGCGTAACCCACAAGTGATTACCGAAGTGACCTGCTGTCAGGGTTGTTTGATGTTGACCCTGGTAGGATTTCCGTTCAATCATTGAGAAATACATAAGTAAATCCTCTCATAAACGTTCTCGGCAGATTGCTAAGATCTGCGTAGGACTCGATAATTTACAACTGATGTCCATTGATGTAGAATCACCAGTGTAGAAATATTATGTGTTCCTATGAGATCTTTTGATGAATCTCGAGGCTCTAGACTCGATAAGTGCATATTTGGTTTCCTATGCGGAGATTAAGAAGAGGTCTCCTGTTTCAATATCAACCATCTCTAAGAGACAAGTCGATAGATTACACCGGTTCCCCGTGAGAATGAAACAAGTACCTTTTGAGAGATACCCGAGTGGCTAGAAGGTTTAGTGCATTGCGTCACTGGGTCCATGACGTCTTTATCTTCAATACCGGTGTCACCTTAGTAACAACCAGTAGCATATGAGTTGAACCCGGTGTCTGCCCTAAGGTTGAACATATGGATGGCTATTTCTTTTCACCCTTTCATTTGCTTTTCTTTTTAATTCTTCGACCCCTTCTTTCTCCTTTCTCATTTACTCCCTTTTTTCCAATCATACCTAAAGACTTCTAATTCTACTCTACTGGAATTGTCCTTGGGTAGATCCCTCCGGCTCTGGCGGATCATAGGACGGTTTTTCCTAACCTTAGTCACCTTATATCACCATGACTATCCTATTGTTGCCATAAAACCATTTGCATGAAAATCTTCTCAAAGTGTTTTTGATAATGAAACACATTTTTTTAACACTTTGAAAGTTTTGATTTCATTTTGAATGACTCCCCCTTCACATGTGCTCATGGATTTTTTAAGAAATTTGCACATGCGGGTGGAGTTTGCACTTTTGAATTGATCCACTTACAGTGAACAAGACCGATTCGAGACACGTTTACATCACTAGTTAGACTAGCTTGAAATTATTACCCGGCCTGGTCAAGTCCAAAGAAAGTTTCTCGAATTGGTACATTCTACTTAGACAAGTCCTATTCGAGACACATTTACATCACTGGTTAGACTAGTTTGAAATTATTACCCGTCCAGGACAAGTCTTTTCGATTACAGACATTTAAGTTTCGTCAATTCGAGGGTTATAACTGAGTCGAGTACTGACATTTAAGTCATTTCGAAAGTTATTTCTGAGTCGAGCTCTTTCGAGATTCTGCCACAATCATTAAACATTTTTTATCACATTTTAATCACGTCTTCTCCCCCTCAAAAATAGCATAACGTGATATTTTTGATATCAACTGATTAATAGAAAAACTTTTGGAGAGATAGACGGATTTGTTTTTGCATGAAATCGGAACATTTTGATTTTGAAATACTCCCCCTCAAAACTCGCATATGTTTTGAGAATTTTAACCTTTTTATAAACANTGAAAGGGCTTACACTGACATACCGAAGTATACCAACGATTAGGTGAGTCACTGGAGATCACCCCACGACTGTAGACCGTTTGGAACCACCGCAAACGCTAAGCGTAACCCACAAGTGATTACCGAAGTGACCTGTTGTCAGGGTTGTTTGATGTTGACCCTGGCAGGATTTCCGTTCAATCAATGAGAAATATATAAGTAAATCCTCTCATAAACGTTCTCGGCAGATTGCTAAGATCTGCGTAGGACTCGATAATTTACAACTGATGTCCATTGATGTAGAATCACCAGTGTAGAAATATTATGTGTTCCTATGAGATCTTTTGATGAATCTCGAGGCTCTAGACTCGATAAGTGCACATTTGGTTTCCTATGCGGAGATTAGGAAGAGGTCTCCTGTTTCAATATCAACCATCTCTAAGAGACAAGTCGATAGATTACACCGGTTCCCCGTGAGAATGAAACAAGTACCTTTTGAGAGATACCCGAGTGGCTAGAAGGTTTAGTGCATTGCGTCACTGGGTCCATGACGTCTTTATCTTCAATACCAGTGTCACCTTAGTAACAACCAATAGCGTATGAGTTGAACCCGGTGTCTGCCCTAAGGTTGAACATATGGATGGCTATTTCTTTTCACCCTTTCATTTGCTTTTCTTTTTAATTCTTCGACCCCTTCTTTCTCCTTTCTCATTTACTCCCTTTTTTTCAATCATACCTAAAGACTTCTAATTCTACTCTACTGGAATTGTCCTTGGGTAGATCCCTCCGGCTCTGGCGGATCATAGGACGGTTTTTCCTAACCTTAGTCACCTTATATCACCATGACTATCCTATTGTTGCCATAAAACCATTTGCATGAAAATCTTCTCAAAGTGTTTTTGATAATGAAACATATTTTTTTAACACTTTGAAAGTTTTGATTTCATTTTGAATGACTCCCCCTTCACATGTGCTCATGGATTTTTTTAAGAAATTTGCACATGCGGGTGGAGTTTGCACTTTTGAATTGATCCACTTTTAGTGAACAAGACCGATTCGAGACACGTTTACATCACTAGTTAGACTAGCTTGAAATTATTACCCGGCCTGGTCAAGTCCAAAGAAAGTTTCTCGAATTGGTACATTCTACTTAGACAAGTCCTATTCGAGACACATTTACATCACTGGTTAGACTAGCTTGAAATTATTACCCGTCCAGAACAAGTCTTTTCGATTACAGACATTTAAGTTTCGTCAATTCGAGGGTTATAACTGAGTCGAGTACTGACATTTAAGTCATTTCGAAAGTTATTTCTGAGTCGAGCTCTTTCGAGATTCTGCCACAATCATTAAACATTTTTGATCACATTTTAATCACGTCTTCTCCCCTCAAAAATAGCATAACGTGATATTTTTGATATCAACTGATTAATAGAAAAACTTTTGGAGAGATAGGCGGATTTGTTTTTGCATGAAATCGGAACATTTTGATTTTGAAATACTCCCCCTCAAAACTCGCATATGTTTTGAGAATTTTAACCTTTTTATAAACATTTTAGATGGTAGGAGTCTTCTTGGGAAAAATTCTAAAAATGTAAGAAATTTCAGATTTGTTGAATTTTGCATCAAGGTTTTTGAAAAACAAAGACTTCTCTTTGTTTGAATAGGCGTACAACAGTGTCCATTTTTAGGATAAGTGCACTTTGTTGATGAAAATCATTTTTGCGTAGCACTTTCCTTTCTTTGAAAACTTGAGTTGTGCACTGTAAGGTGTACACAAGTCATTTTTTTTAGAAACGAGTTTTTGCTTGAAATCTTTTTGTTTGTTTATACTCGAACTTTTTGAAAAGAGTTTTGGTTTTGAATGTTCGAGTCCTTATCTGAAATAATCAGAAGTCAACATTGAAGTCCGGGTTTCGTACTGAAGTATACGAAAGCCATTTTTGAGAAAATTTGAGAAACGACATGTTTTAGAAAACATTTTAGTGAACTCCCGCTCAAGCATATGTACATATCCGTGTCATTTTTGAATAACATTTCTAGAAACGTACATAATATCGATTATACGAGAGACATGTCGTGAGAAGAATATTTTTGGATTTTTGGATTTTATATTGTTTTTGGTTTTTTGAAAATTTCTATTTTTGTATTTTGTTTTTGTTGGTTTTTCAAATTTTGTATTTTGTTTTTTCAAAAATATTTACAAAGAGGATTTGAAGAAAGAAAAATTAAGTTTGATCAAGTAAAAGTGGAATTAGAAAAGGATTTCCACATGCGAAGTTGGCATAAAATTCTTCTTTTCCACATTGGGTGTATGAACCATCATCACTTTTACGCATACCTACATCCACAGAAGAAGAGTTTGCACAAATAACAGTGTTAGAAGTACATGTTTCCTCACATTGAGGATGTTCATTATCAACGGTTATAGTGGTTTCTACTTCCTTATCCTGATGATTTTCACTAGCATTTGTCTTTGTGCAACTATCAAAAATCTTCCCTGTGGGAATCCATCTAAGACCAACTGTTTTAAAAACTTTTCCCGTAGGAATCCACCTAAGGTAAGATCTAGACGTAGTTTTCTTATCAGATGCAGCGGAAGTCTCAGTCTTGGAAAAACTACATCCTGTAGATATCCACCTATTAGGTTTCTTAACCTCTTGCTTCTTATCAATGGGTTTGTTTCGATTTGGCGTCTTAGTGGATTGAACCCTAGTACGTGAATTTTCTTTGGCGCAACTACTCTTAGATGCAAGCCAATCCCTATTCATATGTTGATTGTTCCTAGGTAATGGTTTACTACTACTGGAAGTGCTTTGGGATCTTTTAGAATTCATCACACTAGGTTTTGTACCTAAAATTCCATCTTTTCGAAGTTGTGCCTTTTTCCTAGCTTTATCTAGATAGTGTTTGTGGACCACGTCATTCGAACCAATAAATTCTTTAACAGTTGTTGTAGTCACATTCGGTGTTGATGAGACGAAAAGTGTTACACTTTTAGGGGGTCATTTAGGCCCTAATTCGTATAAATGTGATCAAATATTGCCCTAAATCGTTCCTTTTGTCATTTTAGGTACTTTTGAGAGGAATTCTGGAAAACATGCATATTCGGACGTTTTTGGAGCATAAAAGTGAAGAAAACGACAAAGTCTCAAAAGATGAAGATTTACAACCTGACGGCGTCAGAAGTCACAAGGTGACGCCGTCAGAAAGCCTTGACAAAAGAGTGGAAACCAATTATCAAATGACGGGCCAGAGGAAATTTTGGATTTAACACCTGACGCCGTCAGGTGTTAGGAAAAGTAGGCCGTCAGGAGTAAAGTTAAAGAGTGACGGCCCAGAAGGTTTTATAAGGTGACGGCGTCAGAAGTGGATCTAGGCCATCCGAGAAACCTAATGGCGGCGAGCTGACGGCGTCAGCCCTTATAACCTGACGCCGTCAGAGTGTAAAATCTATATATAGTTTTCTAATTTTCATTCATTAGTGTGGAACTTTGTGGAGAACTTTTAGGGCAAACCCTAAAGACGAATTTTCTGTACTTTTTAGGGTTTCCAACCCTTGGAACCCTCATGCTTAATTAAAGATAAGTCTTCACTTTAATTCAATCAATATGTCTATGTGTTGGTTGATTATCTCTTTTGCTTGTCTTTTAATTAACATGTGTAGCTAAATTCTCTAGTGTTTGCTTAGATCTAATGAAACCTAACTATTAATTATTGGTTGATTGGTGTGTGTTGTTGTTTGTTGGGATGATTGTTCCATCAATGTTAGGCTCAAGAAAACTGGCCAACCTCCTTTATGGTAACGTGCTTGAACGTCTTGGGAAACATGTAGCCAAGGCATACTAGGCTATTAAGGTAGTATTTAACGCATGAGCCACTGTTTACAACCCCTATGGTTGTGCCGTGCATGGCATAGGGCGAGATAAGAGCTCATAGAATTGGAGAGATATGTATGCCACTCCATGAGTTATTAGGAATACACCCTTCATCCACACAAGTAACATACATATCAATTAACCGGTAAAAGATAGTTAGGGAGTAATGAAATCTAAGTAAACACAATTTTCTCCATATTGTTTTCACAACCAAATAGTTTAGTAATTTTGGGTTAGTTGACTAGCAACTAATTCCGTCCACTCCTTCAAAACCGAGATTTTAACTTGCTTTCATAAAAATATAAAAATACAAAAAGAATCTTCCTTCACCTTTATACCTATTAGAGTAGTTTTTCTATCCTAACAAACACTATTCCCTGTGAGAGAACGATCAATCCCCCGTACTTACCACTATCCTATACTACATCGATCAGGTACACTGCCTGGTGGGGTTGTAAGCCTCTTGAGATCCCTTGAGAGGTAAAACCTGTTGTAAGGTCACAAAACCACGCATCAAGTTTTTGGCGCCGCTGCCGGGGAATAGTTATTGTTTAGGTAGAATTTTTATTTTATTAGGTCTACTCATTAGATTCCTATCTAGTGAGATTTTTATTTTCTTTTTATTAGCTTTCTAGTAGTCTATCTTTTCTTTGTGTCTTTGTTCGTAAAAAAAAAGACTTTTCCATTTATTATTCCGTTAGCCATTATGGACAACGCGAATCCACCATACTACCAACCACGAAATTTACCCACTCTAAATGACATCTTGATGTTCAAACAACATCAAGATGAACCTGTCTATGATGCATGGACTCGTTTTAAAATTTTACTCCGAAAGGTCCCTCATCATAGTTTCGATCTATGGTCCCAAATTGAAATATTTTACCATCGTGTCAACCACTATACCAAAATGGACATTGACCATGCCGCAGATGGGGACCTTTGGAGATTAAGTGCTGAAGAAGCACGGGAAACCATAGAAGATTGTGCCCAACTCGCTAAAAAGATGGGCAACCCAAAAAGCGTTGTTACGGATCAATTGATAGCAAGTTTGAGGGAACAAGCAAAGAGCTTGTTTGGGGATAAATTGTTGAAGGATGTGGTAAATTACATAAGCCCACAAAGTACCCACAATTCCTACCATCATTTGAGGCACACACACCGCCCGTGACTTACCCAGAAGAAGTAGTTGAGACTTTAGGAATCCCGAT
>LBNU01027925.1:0-19605 GCA_014162995.1 Artemisia annua | reverse complement strand
ATTTATAGGTACAAACTGGCAGATCAGACAGATTAGGTGATGGTCGACAGGTAGATTTGGTTAATAATTGGGTTGGCTTAACACAAAAGTGCTTATTTCAAATTTATAAGGCTTGCAAATGTACAAAATTGTTCTATATCACTGATAAATACTTATATTAATGATTTAGGAAGTTTTATGCATTACTTCGGAAATTATTTTAATCCGATTTACTAGTTCGACCCATTTGATAAATAAATCTAGTTTTTGCCTTAGAGAGATTCTGCTGTTTTGTGAATGAGGCAATTAGATTTTTATTTCATTTGAGAACGAGTTTTAATGAAGAAGTGTATGTTGTTTCATATTTCTAAACCTGAATGATGAGGATAAAGGGTCGGTTAAAAGCATATTGTATTATAGGTGATATATCTAACTATACAGTGACATGGTTATTTAGTACTACTTAGTTAACTTTGACTGTTTGGATTTGATTTTCATGGGCCGGTTTGTCAAAATTATGGAATTGCGCTGTTTGTCACGTAGTGGTTTGTATTGGAAATTTTTGGTGACAATGTTTGTTGATGTATCTTTGTCGGAAAACCGGTTGGAACTTTCAATATACCATTATCCTATATCTTGTACTGAAAAAATTTCAGGACTTATTGGGGCATTACGCTGTAATTTTTGCAAAAGTGTAATAATATCTATAAATTATTTCTATTGCAAGTTTTTATTATATTTGTATTGCGTTTAATTCTCATATTAATGCCACGAGTAGCAATGGTGCACGAGTATAGTGGCACAAAAGAGAGACCTACAGAAAAATAGCGACTCTAGTAGCTACTGAAATAGTGATATTTTCTAAATTTAGCGATGTGTATAGCGACTTAAATAGCGACATGTCTATGAATCAGCGACATAAATGGCGACAGATTTATCGATGTCGCTATTTTATAGCGACTTACTATGAGAAGTCGCTATACTTGTCGCTATGTATGGCGACGTATTTTCACAAGTCGCAAATATTTGCGACTCGTTTACAGCGACCGAGCACATGATGTCGCTAACAATGTCGCAAGCATAAAATACGTCGCTAAAGATGTCGCTAAAATAGTCGCTAAAAGACCTTTTTCTTGTAGTGTATCTTCACCAAAGGTCTTCCTTCAGCCCTATTTGAAGATTTTAGATCCAGTTTGAGCGTCCGGCTTCCTCCCGCTCCAACTGCGGGGGAGTATTAAACAACAAAAGATAAGCTCTACTAGTCAACAAGAGATAAGTACACATTTAATTGTATTAGTTGTAATTGTTTGTAATTGATCTTGTAATTAAGAGTGATTGTAATTTACCCTACATAGGACTCTTAGAATGGGTATATATATGTATTATATGTTACATGAATAATGATCAATCAAGACATTCTACATACATTAATACAAGCATGAGCGGACCATATTTCTGTGAAATAGTTTGGAGAGAGCGGTGTGGACTTGATCCTAGTTGGTGTAAGTTTCCAATGATTGGAAGTTTCGGTGGCGATGGTGGTAAGATTTTTTTGGTATTTGAATGAAGCGAAAAAATGTGTTGAAAACCATACAATAATAATGTTATCAAAATGATGAATGAAAACAAAGAAACCACAAAGGTTTCTACGGATGGAAAAATCATCATGATGTTATTACCAACAATTTGCTAGAAATTGGTTTTTTCCATTGAAGCCTTGTAGAAGAAGCATGTGCAGTGCATTCATACACATGAAAACATGAAAGTCACTTCTTTTATCTTATGAAAGAATAATGTTATCTTATTAGTTTTTAACTACCTAAAGAAATCTCATACATAAATATATGTTGAACACACAAGTGCCCATAAATATTTAATAGTATCACTTGTCATTTGTCAACTACTGATTTAAAAATAATATCTGATTAGATTTGTAAATTCTTTGCGAAACTTTATATCAAGATATTTCATGCATACACACAATAACACATGCAAGTGGTCTTATATAATATCTCTAATGTCAATTACCAATTGAAGGCTGTGAGGTCAAACTTCATTATAGTCATGTATTTGTGTGTTATTCGCCATAAAAAAGTTAGATTAGTCAACTTAATGATACTCCCGTGGGTTGCTAGGTACACTGTTTTTTCTACGAACACTGTTAGTTTACTAACCACATATTTGTATTTTGAGAAAAGAGTAGTTAACATTACAATTTAAAAATGAGCAAAAAAATAATATAAAATTTGTGACAGATTAACATGGTCTAATCAAGTCTCAGGGGCTAGTCTTGAGTTTTCTAATGCATCCGACGAGGCGACTAAAAAATGTCCCTTTAAACAAATAACAAACTATCTTTTGATGGTTTGAAACCTAGTCACGCTAGGCTCATCCTCACACTAATAAACGTGTGATTATTCGTGTTTTTAGTGCTAAATAGTGTGAACCGATGTGTTTTACCAAAAAAAGAAGAAAGAAAAAAGAATAGTTGGAAAAGTTTTTGACGGATCAAGATGAGAGGTAAAAAACATGAGTCATCTATTGCAGGACCTTAATTTTATTAAAAATTATGTTTTTTATTTTTTATTTATTTTTTTTTACAACAAAGCTAACATGACCGATCTCATGTTCACATTGAACATGAGAGGATCCCAATCCGTTTTTGACATGTTTTTATGGTGTAGAAAATTTAAGTTTTGCTTCCATCAAAGTAAGTCAACTACATCATGTGAGACATGTTTTATGGCTAGAAGATATTGCATATCTTGGACCAAGTTGTCATTGTTTTCATATTATAACAGTGTATTACAAGAAGCCAATATATAGGAACAACAAGTGTAGTAGGAATTGTACCACTTGCTTACAAAAGAAATACATTTCAAGTTTTAAATAAAGATTCTTTGAGTGACAATTGTTTTAGCAGAATTAGTAACCGGGGCTTTTTATATATCGAGACCTCAAGATGATGCCCAAGAAAATATGTGACCGATTATATATTCATAGACGGTGTTAGAAAATCGGGGGCCTTAAATATTCAGGAGCCTAGCGATGACTTTATTAGCTTTACCCTTAAGCCACTATCGGGTTATATTTTTCAACTGATTATACTAATTTGTGGTTCTTTCTAACCTATAACTTCGTTTGGAACATTTCATTACTTATTATTGTGACTTTTTCTTAAATACCCGTGAAATTCACGGGTCTTTTAGCTAGTATGGGTATATGAGCTTGTAGATTTGGGTATTGATTGTAGTATGTTATGTGGTTCAGTTTATCCATAGTCTTCCTATTTGGTGACTTTTAATCCATTTTCTATTATTTTTTATTTCATTTTATTATGTTTGGTTTAGTTATTATTGTTGCTTTTATAATGTTAGTAGTGTAGATTTAATGATTTATGAGTGGATTCGTTAATGTTTGTTTATAAATTAGTGGTTAGGTAGTTAGGATTATGGTTGGACATTTGTTGGTGGTTTTACTTTCTATTTTAGGTTAGTTTCTTGACTAGAGATTAGGTTAGCCGTTTTTTGTAATAGATTGTTTTGCAGATGAAAACCTGTTTTGACTAAAATCGTGAAAGGTCCGCTTAATCAGTTTTCGAGCCTTATTTTTGAGTCGGCATCTCTATCTCAAGATATGATAAGCTATGTGTGTTTTGAATCTACTTAACAAGTCCGTAACTATAAAATTCCTAATTTAGTCGAGTGAGCAGAAATCCGACCTACAACTTACTTAGATGGTTTTATTTTCTTTAGACGGCCGAGTTTTAGTTGCACATATGTATACCGTCTCATTTTGTTTACAAAAGGTAAAATTATCTAGTAGTCAACATCTTAACTTAGAAAATCGACCAAAAGGTTTAATACTTTAATGTGCGCGAATAGGTGTTAAGAATGAAATATGCATCCATGTGAATAAATTAACTCTTGTTCGAGTATAAGTTCACTATACAACTTCATTGGTTGTTAAAATCCTTAAGAATAACCACCGGATATACTCTCTCTGTTTCAATATAGTTGTCTACTTTTTATTTTCGATTGTTCCAAATTAATTGTCTACTATTAAAAAGATATAGTGATGCTTGATTAAGGTTATTATATTACTTTTACTTAAAAATCATCATTATACTTTGGATAAAACAATAACTATTAATTAAAAGTAAAACTGTCATTATACAAAAAGTAGGAAAAAGAAAAGATCATGACTATTTTTTTCTTTAAATTATGTGGTTTTTGTCAAAAGACTGTTATTTTAGGATGTAGGGACTATATAAAAGTGCTCGTAATAGAGGGTTGGACACCGCATCCTCCCCCACCACGCGTAAACCGTCATTACACAGCCATTACTACCACCACCACCACCACTACCACCACCCTGGCGCGAGTTCTGGTGGTCACCATCGACTTCTAAAAAGGGAAAATTGGGATTTTTGGTGTTGAGTTGACATCGGAGGTCACTATTGCATGTGTTTAGTGATGGAGTGAAAATTTAATGTGTCACTGAGTTGACAATGATATCTAAGGGTGCGTTTGGTTTGTAAAAGGGGTTGGTATGTGATTTGAATTCGGGAAAGGAATGAAAAAATAGGAGAGAGAAAATATATAATAATATAATAAAATATATAATTTATAAATTGAAATTATGTTTAAAAATATTATTTGTAAAAAAGTGTACGATATATAACAGTGGATAATAGTGAAATTAAGAAAGCATGTGGTTGGTAGTCTTCTAACTTGTGGGTCCTGTCAAAAAAACTATGGATTCAAATGTGAATTATAGCTATTTGTAATGGAATGACTTTTTGATTTCATTTCATTGTTTACGGCCCGTTTGGTTTGTAAGTGGGTTTAAAATTGGATTTGAATTTGGGAATGGTTTAAAAGAAATAAATATGATTGATAGTATTGATGTTGTTTATTTTGTAAAATGTAATTCGGAATAGATTTTATAAAATATTATTATATAGTAAGTAGGGCCCATTTATATATATTATAAAAATAAAAAAGAATAAAAAAAAAGATGACGATTTAAGGCTTGAAAAGGTACACGCAGCTAAGAAACCATTTCTTTTTCATTTGCATGTACTATACTATACAAAAGTCCAAAAAGACGGACGGGATTGTCAGAAATGTAGAGGTACCCATGGGTTTTGTGAAAGACCTCATCTATGAGTATTAAATACTATTGCATATCCGAAAACTCGAAACAAACAATTTGTTTCACATCAAATCCTTTCCCTCAAACCGAAATACACATAACAAACAGTAGGGGTGTTCATCGGTTCGGTTTTCGGTTTCATGGGTTGTACGGTTCGGGTTAATCGGTTTGAAAATTTTAAAAGTTAAAACCAAAACCAAACCAAACCAATTATAAAATGGATAAAACCAAACCATACACCAATTTAGAATTCGGTTTGGTTTCGGTTAAAACCAAGAAAACCAAATTCAAGTAAATTTCTAATAGTCACAAATAAAAACCTAAAAGTTCAAATAAAATTACCAAATCAAAAGGTCTTACAAAGTGTTTAAGTAAATCAACAAAACAAAAGTTTAAGAAACCAAAAGGTTTCATAACTTAACGGAAATAAATGAAAGCAAAATAAGATAAAATGTTCTTCGACAAAAGTCTACAGAAGTCTTATGCTTGAATATTCCATCTTCAAGCATCCTTGATTTAAGAAGTGGTTAGTTTATAAGATATTTTAAATTTTTAGGATTTTTTGTTAGGAAGATAAACATATAAAATCTGTATATATATAATTTAAACTTTTTTTTGTGTGGATAGATATATATTTGGTTTTTTCGGTTTGGTTTGGTTATGTATTTGTCAAACCCAAAACCAAACCAAACACCAATTAAATACTTCGGTTTGGTTTTAAACCAAACCATACACCAATTAAAATTTTCGGTCCGGTTTTATTCGGTTTTGGTCTGGTTTATATTTCGGTTTATTCGGTGTCAAACCAAATACTGAACACCCCTAACAAACAGGACCTTAATTTCCATAATAATATATGAAACTACATTTTTTTTCTTTGATACTATTCCATCAATTCGACATCCATATAACAAACTCCACCTAATTTTGTTGTTGAGTGGTTTAAAAGGGGTGTTTGTTTAAGGTTATATAGCATGCTTATAACTTATGCGATTTTTGGCTTATGTTTTATAGCTTCTCTTTGCTGCTTATTTAAAATATTTCAGCTTACATAAATCAAAAAGTTTCAAAATAAACCACAAAAAATAAACTCAGGGTGCGTTTGGTATCTCACTATGGTAATGAGACTATGACTATGAAAGTGATTAAAGGTGTTTGTTTAAGATGAGGGGCCCACCACTATTATAATGAATTATAGATATAATTCATACTATATATACATCAAGAGACCTAGGTATGAATCTCCACCACTACTATCAGACTTATATCCATTATCATTCATCGCAACATACCAATCACACCCTAAACATTAGCCAATAACCAACTAACCATAGCTCCCTATGTCGTAGAATAAGACAATTTCAATCCAAAGAGACAGAATCATACATACCCCTAAACTCACTTCACTCACTTCCAACCTGACAAAACCAGGAAAATAACAAACCGCCACCATGTCACTCATCCATTGTCCAACCACAACAACCACACGCTTGCGTCACCCTCCGTTATCACCTACCGTCAAATTCACCGTCATTAAATGCTGCTCCCTCACCTCACCAGTAACCGTTGTCAACGGAAACCTGGAAATGACGTCATCAGATAAAAACAGGAACGAGATTAGGTTAGGCTTGCCGAGTAAAGGCCGTATGGCTGCCGATACACTTGACCTCCTCAAAGTATATATAATTTTTTATTTAATTTCATTATATTTTTATAAATTTTGTTTTTTATATAATTTGTTATCTGATAATTTTTTGTTTTGTTTTGTGTTATGAAGGATTGTCAATTGTCTGTTAGGCAACTTAATCCCAGACAATACGTTGCCGATATTCCTCAGGTAGCATAGCGTTTTCCGTTATTAATGTTCTTTTGTGAATTTTTATGGATTTAGAATAAGTTCGCGAGATGCTAGGTTCATAAGATAAAATTCGCCTTACAATGACACAACGCCTTTTGTGGTATACTGCCGGTAGAGTTCTTAGGAACTGGCAGTTAAATGTGGTCATGTGGGCCACAAAAGCAGAGCCGTGAGCCTGCGGGTAAAGTGGACAATATTGTGGTTTGAGTAGGCGGGATGTTACACTATATATTATGTGTATATGACATTAGGTTTATAAAGCTTGATAACGCTTTGGATCGGAAATTTGAAAAATGTTCCGTGTTTTACGAATTTAGGATAAGTTCGATAACGGCTAATACATAATGTTTGTGAATTTGGATGTGTGTCATAAACCTACATGTTAAATTAGGTTCGAAAAGCTTGATAACGTTTATATAGGTTTTTAGGTGAAATGGATTTTGGGATGTGTGCTAAATTTAAATTTGCACGCATGAGCAGAGATAAAGGGGGCCACAAGGGGCAGGTGCCCCCTAAAAAAAAAAATTTGTAGTGTAAATTTTCGAAAATATTTGGCTTTTTTCGTAATTTTCCCCCCTATGTACCAATTTATAGTGTAGTTTCTAAAATTTATCAAAGTGTGCCCCCTCGACCAAAAATTTCTGGCTCCGCCCCTGGTTGCACGTTGGGTGGAAAGGTGAAACAATATGCCTTTTACACTTTAAGATTTATAGATGTTTTAAACTTATTGAGGACAAAAGGCGATTACGTTGGTAATGGTGCTGATGAACATAATAGTTTTGTGGTGTATGTAATAAGATTTTTTGCTTATTCAATGAAAATAGGGATGGATTGTTCATGAGACAGATGAACATACACACTAGTAGTATTTTGAGATGGATACCTTATATTCGATACGAAATGGTTTAGCAGGTCCTTTTTTAAATATGGTCGCACGATTTAGTGTTATTAATTTTGAATATACTATAATTGCAGCTCTTAAATGACTTTTGGATTAATGTTTAGGTATGGACCGCCAATTTCTGAAACCTATTTTGACGAATAATTTTACTATACCCTCTTTTTGAAATAATATAAGTGTGACATTGTAAGGATACATGTGGTTGAGGGAGTATGTGTTATGTATCACTTCTCACGAATGATATATGAATAGACGATAAAAGTGTTTTTGTGATCGTTATGTGGTGACGCGCGTTGTCATTCTGCTGATCAAATACTTGGAAGAAAGTTGCTTTTCACTGCACATTGAATTTGGATAATCAATGGATATTGGTCATCTGTTATCAAATTTGTCTTTGAAATTGACTTGTCCACAATATCTTATTGCAGCTCTCAAATGTAGAAGTCTGGTTTCAGCGTCCAAAAGATATTGTACGGAAACTAGTTTCAGGAGATTTAGACCTTGGCATTGTTGGTCTTGACACACTTAGTGAATATGGACAGGTAAGAATCTATATGTACCAAAAGAAGGGTATACTGTTTATAACTAGTTATAGCTCGTTTTTCTGTTATGATAAAAGATTCATATTCGTTTCATAATTCATATTGCATGTTTGAATCATTATTCTTGATTCATTAGATTTGGTCTTTTATGTAAAATGTTCAATTTCGTACTTCTCAAGATACAGTTTATTTTAGCTATAACAAGAACAACACCATGACTCTTTAAGTATTAAGAGGATTTGAACACAATTTTTTTTTTTTTTTTTGCCAGGAATTATCTTTGTCGGTAGTATCGTCTTAAATTTTGAGCGGGTTTATGAGTAATAATTTCTAAATCCACACAACTTGTATGGTCTTCATAATTTTCTTTTCCAGATCTATACGAAAATAACACATCTGATCCCAGATTGCAGAGAGCATATTTTGTTCTGTACACGTCATTATTATATATGATTAAGAAGCTTGACAAGCGGGGGCTAAAAGGAAAAAAAATATATATAGACATTTACATAGGTTTTTGGTTTGTTGTGCTGGCATTGTGTCCTAATTATTGGATCATCTCATTTCATTTCATTGTCAATTTAACGGCAATAGCATTTCTGTGGCTTTGGTGTTGTTTACATCATTCTTCTTTTGCAAGTCCTTGCATTCTTTAGTGGGATATCGTAACGTTTAAATTATGTTTCATAAATTTGTTTCGTAGGGAAATGAAGATCTAATCCTTGTTCACGATGCACTTGCATATGGTGATTGTCGTTTATCTCTTGCGGTAAGTTATTTTTTTCTTTTTGAGATGAACAAACTATGAAACAGTAGTTATAGGCTCAAAATTTATAATGTTTAGGTGACTTCCTGTTCCCTGTTCTTGACAGATTCCAAAGTATGGGATCTTTGAGAAGATTAATTCAGTGAAGGAATTAGCACAAATGCCTCAATGGACTGCTGAGAAGCCTCTAAGAGTTGCTACTGGTTTCACATATGTAATCATTTATATTCCTTTGGATTTTCATTTTTGAGTTTCTTAACAAATTGAGAGTTATAGTTTTATCTCTCTTTATTGCAGCTAGGTCCTAAGTTTCTGAAGGAGAATGGGCTTGAGCACGTTGATTTTTCAACTGCTGATGGGGCGTTAGAGGCAGCTCCTGCGGTGAGACATTGTTCAACTCAAGTTCATCTATCATGGGATTCATAAATTATCATGACAGTTAGTCTGTATATACCTTATCCCCTTTAGTAATCATGGTTGTGTCTGTACAAGTGCATAACAAGTAAAGCCTAGTCCTAGAATGGCCTGAGCGGCTGATCCTGTCCCGGACCAAGTTCTAGGCCGGCTCGGTGTACCTAGAAACGCTCTTATTCTCGAGATTGAAGCCTAGTTAAAACCCCTATCTTGATATTCTAGAAAAGCCTGGTCTAGTCAAAATCCTGAACCAAAAANAAAAAAATCAGTTTTCAACATTATATTATTATATATTGATTTTGTTTGTATATTACAATGTCAAGATTGAGCAAATCCATTTTAATGAAAAATAAAGATGTTTCATTTGACAAAAGAAAAACGTAATGCATCATGAAGATGTTATAATTCAAAACTCTTGCTCATCACGCCTTTATTATTAAGCTCAACCATGAGATTTATTAATTTTTGTGTGCTTTGATAGTTCTTTCTTTCTTTTCTTTTCTTTTTTATTTATTTATTTATTTTATTTTATTTTATTATTATTATTTTACTTTATTATTATTTTATTTTATTATATATATTTTTTTTAAGTCTGGTTTTAAATTTTGAATTTAGAACCTTTTACCAAATAAAATTTTATGTTAGGTATATATGTGACTTCATTGTGTTTGTTTGCATAATTCTTATCAATGTAATTATGAATGTTTTTTCAATTTTCAGTATTCATGTAAGTTTTTAATACGTGATAAAGGATTTAATTGTGTAAAAACAATACTATAAAATTTAGCAGGACCAATTCATACAACTTTACAAGGCTGTGTGGATTATCCAGTTAAAAAACTGAAGCTGTATAAATTATGAAATGCTGATGTGGCAGTCCATTACAGTCTGAAAACTGTATGCATTACGAGGCTCTAAATGGGCATGTCCATAGCGTTAGTAAAGAAGATTGAATGTGTTGTTTGGGAGGGTTAACTACCAACGTCTAACAGAATGGGGGAGACAAGTTGTTTTTAGGGTGGGGAGTAATGATAAGACTCCAACTATTATTATCAAGTATTATTATTGCTATATGAAGAGTACTTTACCTTTTGAGTCCGTGTGGTTTGGTCAAAATGGTAGCTTGAGTTTTAACTTTGAAGCACTTGAAGGAGGGTCCCTACTTTTGAAACTATGCACAATTTAAGTCCCAGACTCTCACCATTCCATCACGTGTCTTTCACATGACAGTATCGGAGTCTCTTCCTTTAGTCGCATTCTTAACCCGTCATCTTTTCATCATCTCTGACTTGTAACAACGTTGGGAAAGATACACTCCAATGAGTTTTGATCCTCTACCTCTATTGCTTGTTATTACGCTTTTCATCTTCACCGACTTGTATGAATTAATGCACCAGTATTCTCGTGTTAAGTTTAGTTATTTTATTTCCCCGTTTAGAGAAAACATGGTTTGAACTTTCGGTATTTAATAATCACTTGATGCTTGTATATTTTTTATTGCTCGAACTCAAAGATCTAAATACAATTAAATGCATCATTATTGCTATAGGTTTTCCAGTCCATGCTATGTTTTATCTCCCTTTTGCCTTTCTTAATTTACATTCTAGAAGGTACATCAATAGCAACCAATAGCAGAAGGATTGCCTTGAGAGATGCATATTATAAGGGCTCAATAGGCAATAAGGATATGTAAGGAGACCTTACTGCAAGAAACAAGAAACCTGATTCTCGACAAACTTAGCATCATGCTACCCTCATATATGTTTATGAAAGTAAATAATCCTTTTTTTCACCAATGCTCTATTGAAGTTTATCCCCAACAGCCTTTAGTGTCTACCTTTTGAAACATTTAACAAACACCCCTCTACGAGGAGGAGAATGAAGGCGTCACATACATGAGAACATACATGAGATGCTAGCATGTAGAGAGTGAGGTTTCTTGCATCATACATTCATACGTATGTGTGATCTCCTAATACATACTCATTACATCTTCAACCTTAAGAGACCATTATATATTGCTCAAATCAATCTCAATTACTGTAACGACTACCACATTTTCTTTAGTCTCATCCTTGCTATCTCTTTTGTTGTTGGCTGGTGTTGATGTAACCCGGAGAATGTGAATCAAGGAAGTGAAAAGGGAGATGAAATATAACTCCTGAAATTGTGTATATTGGCTGTGTAAGTAGGGATTAAAAAACCTTTGTAAATGATGGTGGTTTCTTCAGGTAACTTCGTCAATAGAAATCACAAATATCGAGATCCATATGATAAATTGCTCCAAAGGTGAAATATTCATATGGTGTGGATGAATGAATTTACTCTTCACATCTACCACCAGATTTGCATGTACTGTACATAGTCATACCCCTACATGACCCGTAGCAAGGTGAAAGGCTCCATAAACGAGTTATGAATTACAATAGTTGGAGCTATATAGCCCCTCGTGCATATATCAAGTCTCTTTTCCTTTACCTTTGTAACTGGACAAGGTTCACTATATTCAGTTGATACATGATATTGTCTAATATTCATTATTAAATATAGTTTAATTGAAAAGTATGATCTGTGTACAGTTATCATGTGATTTCATGAGTATTTCATGATCCGTGGACTTCAATTATTATATTTGGCATCCTTGAGCACAGTAGCATTTGCTGAAATTCTAGGGAGCGTCGCCTGATATAGCTTATTTTTCTTTTCAGACATGGGGTTTATATCTATATCTGTCTTGTATTCATGCTCTCATTGTTCTCTAGGTTTGTCAAAGAGTGTGATGACATAAGTGTGTTTTTATGTATTGGAAGTCCTGTATAATTCTTCAAGCTACATTGTATTATTGACTTATTGTAATCTTCACATATTTTCACTTGCTTATTTAGATGGGGATAGCTGATGCCATTGTAGATCTTGTTAGTAGTGGAACCACATTGAAAGAGAACAACCTCAAAGAAATTGAAGGTGGTGTTATCTTAGAAAGTCAGGTGACGTCTGCTAATCCAACATGCAAAGCTTGTGTTTTTTGCACTTACAGTTATTTTTTATTTGTATAATTCTAATTTGATTGCTCAACAGGCTGTCCTGGTTGCTAGTAAGAAGTCTCTACTCCAGCGAAAAGGTTTACTTGACATCACACATGAAATTCTTGAAAGATTTGAGGCACATTTAAGGGCCCTTAGTCAATTCACAGTAAGATGATACACATTTTTGTGTCATTTGTTAATTCTAGACTACGTGGATTTTTTTCAAGTATTTTCAATTTTGTGATACTGCTAATGGGATTTTGGAGTAAATTTACAACAGTAAAGATTATTTAACAAAGACTTGCGCCCCTATAAATCTATATTTGTAAAAGTTTGTTAGCTCTTTCATTACTCAGACTTTCTTATATATTGCATCTCTTCAGGTAGTTGCCAACATGAGAGGATCTAGTGCAGATGAAGTAGCTGAGCGAATTCTTAGCCAACCATCATTAGCTGGACTGCAGGTCATACTTCTTTTCTTTTATTTTCGTGTTAAAGAAAAAAGACATTTAACTGTTCGTAATCTTGTATCTTTTAAATGACTAGCGAGTAAAACTGTCTTACCCTGTGTGTTTGTCCTGCATGCAGGGACCTACCATTAGTCCAGTTTTCCGCAAAATTGATGGTGTGGTGAGAGCTGATTATTATGCGATAGTCATCTGTGTACCCAAGAAGTCACTCTACAAATCCGTTCAGCAGTTGAGAGCGGTAAGATATCCCCAGTCTCTTCAACAGCATGGCTAATAATTATAATATATGTTGTGGATTTTTCTTCTAGATATAGGTGACAAAATGGGTGGTTCTGGTAACTCGTCAAAATGGGTAATATACTAATACTAATAGCGGGTCAAACCAGAACGAGTCGGGTTGGGGCCAACACTCGAATACCATTCGACTTTTTAGAGATCAAACATATGAATGGGTTGAAATTACACCACTACTTTTAGAGGTGAAGAATTGGACACTTTCGGACTTAGGACCTTTAAACTAGTTCATTCTCCTCTAGTTCTTTTATGTAGAATTTCCTGTTTCGTTACAACTAATGGGTTGACCCCCTCTTGGTAGACGTGGTGTTGCAGGCGCCCCAAGTGCCCACTAGCGAACTTATTATTTTTTTTATATCCTCAAAGCTGAATCCATGAATTGGCATAAAACTTAGGCTTTTTAGGAAGCTGATGAAATGACACAAACTGGATTATGAGAAATTTAAATCCTAAATGAGAATGTCTTACATTTCAAGTGTTTCTCTTGTCTACAAAAATTGCAGCAATTGACCCTCACGTCAAACTAGTAGTCAAAATATATAAATTACTTTCAGGCTTATAGCGAAGAAAGATATGAAATTTGAAATTAGCTTCTAATGTCTAGCTAAAATAATTACATGGACCAGAATCATTGCCATGCTTTATGATGAGTACTTGTTGCTACATAGGTACTTTTAGCTTGAGCTTCAATTGAATATCTGCAATGAACTTGTGCCACCTCGTGTTATTTTAAAACCCTGTAGTTTGTGCAAGCAATAAATTGAATAAGATTCCTACTTACCTACAAGGGAGGTTTTATGGCTGAATGAGTAATAGATCTCTATGTACATTTCCAATTTCTCTAAGAAAATTTTTAGTTGAACTTCCTTCAGTTAACGACTTACCAAAAAGTTGTTTAAGCATCTGGACAGCACTGTACAATAATACTCCATTTTTATGCAAATACCATGTAATACGTTTACAGTATTAATTTAGCCATCGAATTTATGTGTTGTTACTCTATACGATCATGCAGATTGGAGGCAGTGGTGTTCTGGTGTCTCCTCTGACTTACATTTTTGATGAAGAAACTCCAAGATGGCGTGAACTTCTTTCCAAACTGGGGCTTTAAGGTGATGTACCTCTTACAACTGTTAGCCAATTTTGGAACAGCAGTATGTAGATTTAAATTTTGGCGAATGCTTGCTCATCCCATCACTCGTCTAGATTGTTACACTCGTATTTGTAACTCATTAATAGCTAAAGTTGTATCTTAGGATGTGTATTGCAGCCGGCAACGGAAAGTTGCAATACGTGAGGTTGTCAATGCCCCCTCTACAGTTTTCTTTAGTAATTTAATTTCCTTTTAAACATTATAATTTAAATTGCTTTTCACATGTTGAAAATTAGCCAGTTTAATCTCTGAAGGCGAATATTAGCTCCTTTAAGAAGCTGTTTAGGCTCTCATATATGATTCTTTTTCTGTCTTTGCGTCTTATCTGATGCCAAACTACCCCCTTTAATTTTAGTTACAAGTTACCATTATGCTCACTAAACTTTATATTTTACCCCCTTTTATATTTAACTTTGTAACTAACTAACTGCTAGACCCACTAAACTCTATATTTTTACTCATATTTCAAAAAATAAACTCACTTTGCGTAAATTTTTTATATTGAAGTTTCCTGCAGCAACGCAATATGCGGGTTACAATACCCTCGTTTTATGCATTTGTGAACACAGTTTTTTTAGTTTTGTTTATCTGTATATATAATATTTTTTGTAAACGTATCATCAACCTCAAACTACTAGTAGTATATTCGTTTCGTTGTCCAAAATATAGGAACAACTTATTTGAAATGTTTATTAGACAATTTGAAACATGGGCTCTCGATATTGGGTTTGATCACAAGTAATGGGCCAAGAACAGATTAACGTGAATAGTTTTACAGACCCAAGTCATATTAATGTGACTGCTAAAGTGCTAATAGATCAAAAATAACATGGGTCCAATATAAAATCCTAATCAATGCGACTAGTGTCTTCTAGTATGAAGAAGTTTATGACTTCATTAGTTCATTATTAATACATCTTAAAATGTATTACTCCCTTTCTAGTTCGCGGTTTTTTTTTTTTTTTTTTTTTTTTTTTTTTTTTTTTTTTTTTTTTTTTATATATATATATATATATAATGTCTCAATTTAATTGTCTATTATATTAAATATAGATAAGAAAGTTTGATCGAGTTTACTATAGCACTCTTTCTTAAAATGATTATTACAAACTACAAAGAAAACATTAATTAATTACTTATGGGTAAAACAGTTGTTCCAGCAAAAAGTAAGAGAAATTAAACAATAATATTTGTAATGTTTATTTTAATTGTGTTTTTTGTCGGAGAATAATTATTTTAAAATGGAGGGAGTAGTATTTTATAATTTTAATTAATCAACTAATCAAGTAATAGAACCACTTCATAAAGTTAAGAGAAATTTATATGGACCCTTTATAACTCTATATTATCAAAATGAACCGCGCATTCTTATTTTACCAAAACGGATTTTAAGTGTGCAAAGCAGGCGCTCTTCCATTAGATGATGACACGTTGAACATCAACAACTTAGAAGTGAGCACGTGTCCAAACAGCGTGCATGTTTCGTGCGCCCGGCGTGCTATATTTATATTTATTGTTTTGTCAGATGAATGACTCGCGTGCATGCTTTTGAAGCGCGCCTACTATATTTACTTCTCGAACAAGCGCGCCTAATAATCATGCATGCATGTCTACGAATCGCACTTGATGTCCACGTATCGAAGAAGCCAGCCAATTATTTCTTGCGCAATTATTTATTGCAACTTATTACTTATGAGACAAATGTAGAAATGGAATAAATAGAGGGAGGCTCATGCCCGTGCAGTTCTTGAAAGGCCCATATTGGTTTTATTGGGGTGGTACCGACATGACTGGGGTTGTTTGGACTTAATGTTTGAATGGTATATGCGTTTATATATATATATTAATACTAATATTTATTATAATCAATAATATATATAATATATATATATAAGTATTATATAATATATATATATATATTATATAACAAAAAAAAAAAAACAAAAGAAGATGAATGGAGGGTTTAAAGTATAAAATTGCAAAAGTATATTTCATTTTTGACGCATTAATATTTTGGGTAAGACAAGGTTTGAAGGCTATATTTATGTCTGTGCGAGCATTAATAATACAGACTTATGATGATAGTAATCCAAGATCAAAGGGTGAGGTGGCTAATTGCAGTGGTACCTGTTTATCTGTATCAATCAAGAGGAATAGGCGTTAGGAGTAAACCACAAGGGATTGCCCCGTATTACAACTCCAAGCTCAAGTCAGTAGGGTTGTAAATGAAAGTAATAGTTGTCAGTATATATATAGGCTCACAGAGGAGAGAAAGAGATAGTTGGATTGTGAATGTCTCTCGGTGACTTACGGCTCCCTATTGATGGCGAGTAAAACTTCAAATCTGTGGTAATAAGATCAGAATCAGATATCCTTGCAGTCGAATATATGTTTTCACATGCGCATTTAATCTCTTATCTTCGATATAGTGTGCTTTCCCACGTTAAGCATTATGCCGTTATCGCAGGCGCATACTTGCCTGTGTTGAAAGTGCACTTTTAGACTTGTTTATTGGTTTGGGGTTCAAAACTTTATGTGCGTTTTTCATGTACGCTTTTCCTACTATATTTTCAATAGTGTAGTCAATCATGCCAACTTTTTATATTTAATATTGCATTTGTAATAGTTTCAACTTGTCACTATCAACCATTGCTTTTTTAAGCATATCTATTATAAAGCCCCTCCAGGCTATAGTTATGAATCAAGGACAACACTCTATCTACTAGACTATCCTCTGCATAACCGAATAGGTGTATGAGGTTCTGTATTTAGCCATGTCCAGTTTTCTTATGCCGCTGAGGTCCGTCATATCAGGTTATAAACTGCTATGTGTTCTCCATATATTTTTTGGTATCTCCAGGGTACCTAACTTATGGCATCTCCAGTAAAAGTCGACGACAAAGCAGGTGCGTGTGTTTGATGTATTGTTCTGAACAATGTAATGATAATGCATGTTCCTGATTCTTGATATATACTAAATTTATATATTTTTGGGTGATATCTTAACTTTTTTGTTACGTTGTTGTGTAGGATCAAATTCGCAAGCGACGTTCTAATCGCGGCTTCTTCCACTGAAGCCGGCGGTCACGGGGGGACGTAATGATGGAAAATACAAATCCGTCATCTTTTCGCGGTTTAGGGTCGTGTGATGACGTTGCCTATCCAGTGATGGTGACTTCATAGGATCGAACAGATCATGGGCAGGGCCGTGGATCTGATTCTGCCCGCTTTATACGCATGAGTCGGTGAGATTATTATGAGAAGAAGATTCAGGATATAACTGGTGCATTCCACGTTGTGAGAGCAACTAGTGTTACTCGAGAAGCAGAAAAAGAAGTCTTAGATCTGGACTCAAACCCTACGGTATGACAACATATGAACTAAGTCTAGTACGGGGGGCATGTTCTAGCCATAATTACGTATCGAGGAGTCAATAGGTTCAAACACAAGATGCGGAATTTGCTATACACGGTGGCTTCGGTTGACGTGAGAAAGATCATTACGGCTTAAGATGGTGTCGGTGATGCGTGACTATTCCTCAGGTGAGTTAGAAGGTATCTTAAAATCAAGAGTTTGATGATGGGATGAGAATGGAAAGGTCGACGCGTCTGGTTGATCAGGGCGGAGTTAGGGCAGCGCGTGATTGCGGGACCTTTCCTTGGCTTCCAGGTGTTGAGGCCGATAGACTGATCCATCATGGGCTGGAGGAAGGGAAATAGGCATGCTGGTTGAAGACCCGATGGGATTGGCGGACGAACTAATTACATTCCGAGTTGTCGACTCGTTGTTGCGTTCGTTTACGAGATTAAGTGGTGAAGGTCAAGCGATGCAGCTTACTTCACGGGGGCTCGTTGGGTTACGTTTATATAATACGACCAAAAAAAGTATGCTAGCTCTTGCGGGAGCTTGTAGCATTTTCTTGTATGGTTCACGCTATGGAGGCATATGTAACTGTTTTCCTTATGTACATATATGCTTTTGAACGTTTTTAACGTTAGTCATGCTGATAACTTCTATTTTGATGTAGTATGTTTTTAGCATCATGCGAAGAATATTTCTTTTGATGTAGTACTGGTACTAGTCTTTATGATATTTTAGCCATGCATGATAACTCTTTTGACGTAGTGACTAGTAGTACTAGTTTCTAGTATAGTTTTAAAAAGTGTTATTGTATGTATGGCTGTGTGCCTAGATATTAAACTCTGCTTTGTTTTGTATATATTATTTATAATATGTAGTGATAATGTTGCATCTCTTTGCTTTAAGCATTAAGAGTTATATTTTTATTTATTTTATTGCGGCGTATTTAAACAAACGGACGTGAGTTGTTTGTTGTTGGTACTTTAATGTTCTATACGATTTATCCGTTATGAATTTAGATAGCGCTTTTATTTCTTGTAGGAGTGTTGCTTTTGCGATCCTTGTGTTGATCGTACATATACTCTTTGGCCCCATATGAGCTTGTTTCATTTCCTGGCGAATCTACCGGTTTATCCCGCGATACTCAGTCTGAGCTGCACCCCTTTTATAGGGCGGTAAGAGAATGGCGTTAGGAGTAAACCGGGACTTGCTCCCCGTATTAGACTCCAACGCTCAAGTCAGTGAGGTTGTAAATGAAAGTAATATATGTCATATATATATATAGAGAGAGAGAAAGAGATAGTTGATTGTGAATGTCTCTCGATGACTTACCGGCCTCCTATTTATAGGCGAGTAAAACTTCAATCTGTGTATAAGATCAGAATCAAATATCCCTTGCAGTCGAATATATTCGCTTTTCACATGCTGCATTTAATTCTCTTATCTTCGAATATAGTCGTCTTTCACGTTAAGCATTTAATGCTCTTATCTCATGAGAGCTACTTGCCCTGTGTTGAAAGTGACACCTTTTAGAACTTGTTTTATTTGGCTTTTGGGTTCAACGACCTTATGTGGTTTTTCCATGTACCTTTTCCCTACTATATTTCATATAGTGTAGTCACATGCATGCACTTTTTATATTATATTGCATTTGTAATAGTTTAACTTGTCACTATCAAATGCTT
>LBNU01027924.1:274928-303353 GCA_014162995.1 Artemisia annua | reverse complement strand
ATTAAGTCCCTCATGTTTCATTCTTCTTGTTTTGTATCATCAAATCAATAAATATAATTCCCAACAATCTTCCCCTATTTGATGATGACAAAACAAATACCTTCTTGTACGAACTCCCCTAGACAAAGTAGAAAAGTTGAGATAAAATCTCACCATGAATGAAACAATTTTTGTCTTCCCACTAATCATGCCATGCCACTCCAAGATTTCTTCCCCTTTTTGTTATCAACAAATAGAGAACATATAATGATCTTGACCACCACGAACTAATACCACACATCCAATTCATCCTTCCAATGTCTCAAATTACCCTCCATGAAGTTTTCCGCAACTATAAATGAACTTGAAACAATAGAAATCAAAACCATCAGTAGTAATACTAATCAACAGTAGTAAGAGTCAACAACTTCCCCTTGAGTGGTGCATGAACATCAAATGATTAAAACACATGATAAGATACTTCCCCTGAAATCAATGTGTTAATCATCTTCATGATTCTTCAAATCTATAAGCTCCTTGTAATGATCACTGATGAAGAAAACTGAGTATAACGAATTTGATGAAGAAGTTGAATTTCCCAAACTTGCGTCTTATATCTTGCACTATCCACGTGACTCCAAACTCATACCAAGAACAAAAAATATGAATAGACCGCAATCTCTTGACAAATCCTCAACTAGATGAGACACTGAGCACTACAATGTAACTCCTTTAAGTGATAGCCAATGTGTGCATAGAGCATCATAAGAAAAATCACACATTGCTAGATTCATCAAGTCTTTGTCACATCTTTAACGCACAAACAAGTTATCTTTAAACGTGATGAAGCCGTTTAAGATATGATAAGAACACACATCTAAGAAGCTCAACTACAATATCAAATAGATGATATTCAACCTTCTTCGTAATCAATTAATCAAATGTACCAAATAACGAGCCTTTTAAAACCTTTAAGAACAAAACTTCTTCCTCTGTGTGTGTACCAAATAATCTTCTGTGTGTGTAAAACCATCTCTAATCAAACTCATCTCAGATCAATCATATGTACTTCCCCTTACTGCTCTTAAATCATGCATAATTATTGAACCATAAAGCTCTTTATGTGTCTCTATAAAACACAACAGTACTTTGCAATAAAACAGTACTTTGAAGCATAGCAGTACATTGAAAACATGAAGCAGTACTTTCATTAGAACAGTACCTTCATCGAGCAGTACCTTAGAAAACTTTCAATAATAGCAGTACTTTGAAGTAGAAGCAGTACTTTAATAATACGAGCAGCACTTTGAAGAACATACCTTTTGAACAACAGTACTTTGAAGCGAGACGCAGCAGTACTTTGAAAATAATCACGGGCAGTACTTTGAACTAGCAAGCAGAATAATAATCTTGGTAGCAGCAGATAGCAAACAACACGAATTCCTTTAAACCAACAGTTTAGGACAAATATAATAACCATAGCAGCAGTGCCATGATAACAGTACTTCCAAAAAATATGCCATTGATTTATTTAATGAATTTGCTATCCATTCTTAGTGACCCATTAATAACCTTGTCACACATGCGCAAGACGACAATGCTCCGTTATTCAATTACTATTGACCCACGATCACAATAAAATAATTAGCGGCACAACAATCGTCCAAATTCCAAAAGTACGAGATTGTGAATTAATACTTTTGTTGCATCTTGTCGGCATTCAATAAATAATATGACTTATTGACAATTAATTGCAACGACCATGAATCCATAATTGTGCCATGTACGAGGTTAAAAACCTTGCACCGATCAATGATGAGCATTTATTGTACGAGGTTAATTCTTAACCATTCTTGATAATTGAGATACACGACAACTTCATCAATAATTTCATTCGACGATAAACCAAATGCTTATTAATTGTACGAGGTTAAGACTCATGACAAACATATATTAATATCAGATAAAACTCGATACCTTAACTTCCGTTTGTACCTTCTCCACTGCTTGCTTCGACATTAAAAACACCTTGTAGATCCCTAGATATCGAGAGCCCCATGCTCTGATACCAATTGTGAAGATCGTTGTAGCTCTTAGACGATGTCTAATATTTAATATCTAGGAATACATAATAATGAAGGCGGAATATTCAAGCATAGAATCAATCATTATTATGAACAAGGTTTTTCATTCATAATCTCTAACACTAATAAACAAATTAACATGTTCTACCTTGATCAAGTAGAACATGCTCTCTAAACTATAACACTAATAAACCCTAGGCGTTTATTTCCTACGCCTAGGTTACACACACACACCTTTTTAGTCGACTACATTATGGAAGACTTACACATTAAAAACCTACGCCCTATGTCTCTTTATATAGAGAGATATTAGGGTTACAAAAGACTACGAATTGTATTAGGAAACAAATACTTTCCTAATCTTTATCTTCCATCTTTTTCTTTATCTTTTGTCACATTAAGTCCCTCATGTTTCATTCTTCTTGTTTTGTATCATCAAATCAATAAATATAATTCCCAACACGATCCTTGGATATTTTCTGCATTTTGATGCGTTTTTACGTGTTTTCACGTGTTTTGCATTTCAGAATTGACCAAAAATGATGAGTGTTTGAGCACTCATCATGTATGCTTATGCAACTAAATCCTATCTGATGCAACTCAGAATTGAGAAAACAATAGATTTTTGACTTTTTTTTAGGTGCAAAGGTAAATTTATATTAATACTCAACCAAACTTTACATCATAAGAATAGCTGATAAGGACATGCCCAATATCAGATGCTCAATACAGAAAACAGATCAAGCTATCCAACCTATATCTGACAAACAAGAACCTATATCTCAGACAACACTCTGTTTTAAGAGATGCAACAGAGCACCACATCCTGATATAACAGACCAGGATTCAACTTTTACCTTCATGCACCAATAAACCATCTAGCTACATTTCCTCTCCTCTCCCCTCCATGAGCACTCAACCCGCATCCACAGTAGCCAAAAAGAAGAGAAGAAAGGCATCACTAGGCACCCATAACCCATCCATGGGGGGGGGGGGGCTCTTCCAAGCAATCTACATTTCCTTCTCAAAGAATGTAGGACCTTAAATCTATCAACTTTATCACACTTATATGGATGAGATATGGTGACTTGATGAATATATGTATGTGTTTTAGAGAGAGAAAGTGGAATGAAACTAGAGAGTATATTTCATATAAAACACACACTTACACACACAAGCACACCTTACAAATGAAGGTTTAGGTGCCTTATATACTTCCTTACATAAGGCTTTCTATGGGCTTGGCCCATGGACTTGGGCTTTAGTGGACATGATTACAAATGACTACCTAACATAGATTATAACATATTATCTTAGTCCATGAGCCCGCTGACTTAGACTTTTACATATTTCTAACACACGACACAAAGTTCTAATAATGAGAATGACCATCACTTCCTTTTATATTTCTTTAATGCTAACAATCTCCCCCTAAGGGGTGGTCATTCGAATGATGCTCCACGTGATTAGGTCTTTGTCTTCTTTGTCTTTGAACTTTACGTGTCGTTGTAGAATAGTCTTTAGTCTTTGTTCCTTCATGCTTTGTGATCTTAGATAAATGACTTTTCTTAGTTCTTTGTTGTTGTGGTTGATTCATCTGCCTTTCGTCACATCTTTGTCTTTGAAGGTTAAACGCCTTTCCAACACGCTCATACGTCTTTATTCTTTGTCATACATATATTTGTTGTTCCCGTTATTTCACTTTGATCTTTGTCACTTTACTTTGTAGATTCTTCTTTTTGGCGTAGAATCTTTCTTTGACTATTGCTATCCTTTGATCTTTATGAGAACTTTCCTTTGACTTTTTGATGTATGTATGAGCATGTGGAAAATAGTGTGGTGGTTTTACCTGCATAAAACAGTTCGCAATAAAACATCCGGTACTTACAGGTTCGGAATTAGAGATCGTCAACAGAATAGTGTGAAGACTCCTTCTAACCCTTACCAAGGCCGTTCCTAATTGGATACCCTCGAGAGAGCTTACACGGACCTACATAAAGTACACCCACGATTAGGTGAGTCGCTGGATATCACCCCACGACTGTAGACCGTTTGGAACCACCGCGAACACTAAGCGTAACCCATAAAGAATTACCGAAGTGACCTGCTGTCAGGGCTGTTTGATGTTGACCCTGGCAGGAATTTCCGTTCAATCATTGAGAAATACATAAGTAAATTCTCTCATAAACATTCTCGGCAGATTGCTAAGATCTGCGTAGGACTCGATAATCTACAACTGGTGTCCATTGATGTAGAACCACCATTGAAGTAATGTTAAGTGTTCCTATGAGATCTTTGATGAATCTCGGGGCTCTAGACTCAATAAGTGCACATTTGGTTTCCTATGCGGAGGCATGGAGCAGAGGGCCTCCTTTTCAATATCAACCATCTCTAAGAGACGGGTCGATAGATTATAATGGTTCCCCGTGAGAATGAAACAAGTATCTTTTGAGAGATACCCGAGTGGCTAGAAGTTTTAAGTGCAGTGCGTCACTAGGTCCATGACGTCTTGTCTTCAATACCGGTGTCACCTTAGTAACAACCAGTAGCATATGAGTTGAACCCGGTGTCTGCCCTAAGGTTGAACATATGGAGGGCTATTTCTTTTCACCCTTTTCATTACTTTTCTTTTTAATTCTTCAACCCCTTCTTTCTCCTTTCATTCTTTACTCCTTTTTTCAAATCATACCTAAGGACTTCTAATTCTAATCTATCAGAATTGTCCTTGGGTAGATCCCTCCGGCTCTGGCGGATCATAGGACGGTTTTTCCTAACCTTAGTCACCTTATATCACCATGACTATCCTATTGTTGCCATAAACCATTTGTTTGAAAATCTCTCAAAGTGTTTATGATTATAAAACACATTTTGTTAACACATTGAGAGTTTTGCAATTTTGAAATAATCCCCCTTCACATGTACTCAAAATTAGTTAAGATAAATTTGCACATGCTGGGTAGAGTTGGCACTTTTGAATTGATCAACTTTCATTGAACAAGACCGATTCGAGACACGCTTACATCACTAGTTAGACTAGCTTGAAATTATTACCCGGCCTGGTCAAGTCCAAAGAAAGTTTCTCGAATTGGTACATTCTACTTGGACAGATCCTTTTCGAGACACGTTTACATCGCTAGTTAAAGAGATACATTATCAGCTTTTAGGTGACAACTAGCTCTAATAACTAACTTTAAGTTATTACCTGTCGAGGATAAGTCTTTTCGATTACTAACATTTTGTTTCGTCAATTCTTGGGTCAATTCTGAGTCTAGCTCCAATGAGATTCAGCCACAATTAACAATCTTTTTGATCACAATCATTTTAGTCACATTTTGATCACATTTAGTCACGTGTTCTCCCCCTCAAAAATAGCATATCGTTATATTTTTTATATCAACAGATTAATAGAAAAAGCTTATCGAGAGATAGACGGATTTGTTTTTGCATGAAATCGGAACATTTTTTCTTTTTATACTCCCCCTTAATCAAAGCATATTTCAAAATGAAATTTTCGGGAGGGAGTTTCTTTTTGAAATGCGAGTCATGTACTGAAATGTACACAAGTTATTTTATGAAAACGAGTTTTTGCTTGAAATCTTTTCGTTTGTTTATACTCGAACTTTTTGAAAAGAATTTTGATTTTGAGCGTTCAAGTCCTGATCTGAAATAATCAGAAGTCATCATTTAAGCTCGAGTTTCGTACTGAAGTATACGAAAGCCATTTTAGAAGAAAAATTGAGAAATGCCATGTTTTAGAAAACATTTAAATGAACTCCCGCTCAAGCATATGTACATATCCGTGTCATTTTTGAATAACATTTCTAGAAACGTACATAATATCGATTATACAAGAGACATGTCGTGAGAAGAAAATTTTTGGATTTTTTGGTTTTATATTGTTTTTTTGTTTTTGAAAATTTTATATTTTTGTATTTTTTTTGTTGGTTTTTCAAATTTTGTATTTTGTTTTTCAAAAATATTTACAGCAAAGCAGTTTTGAAAACATTTTTCAAGAAGATTCGAGAAGACGTTCTAACTCCTCAGGGGTTAGGCTTCGCATGCCAATTCGTCGAACTAAATCGTCAAATCTATCTTTTGGAAGTGCTTTAGTAAATAGATCGGCGAGATGGTATTCCGTCTTAACGAAAATTAATTCAACAGTACCCTCTTCTACGTGCTCTTTGATGAAATGGTAGCGGACTCTAATATGCTTCGTCTTTGAATGATGAACGGGATTGCACGAGATGGCTATGGCGCTTTTCGAGTCACAATACAAAGGTATTCTGTCGAAAGTAAAGTCATAATCTGTGAGTTGTGTCCTCATCCAAAGAACTTGGGCACAACACGCAGATAGAGACACATACTCGGCTTCTGCGGTTGAAAGTGCAGTACAATCATGTTTCTTTGACGACCAGCTTACTAGCTTTTCACCCAAAAATTGTGCTCCACCTGATGTACTTTTTGCTGTAACTTGATCACCTGCATGGTCGGCATCTGAAAATGCGGTTAGATTAAACCCCGAATCCTTCGGATACCAAAGACCCATGTTAATGGTTCTTCGTAGGTACCGAAAGATCCGTTTAACCTCTTTGAGGTGAAGTTCGGTAGGCTTCGCCTGAAACCGTGCTAATAGGCAAACAACAAATTGAATATCGGGTCGACTAGCAGTTAGGTACATGAGAGAACCGATCATACTCCGATATTTCTTCGGATCGATGGGTTTCCTAAACAAATCAACACCGATTTTTGGTGAAGTGACCATTGGTGTACCAACAGAATCACAATCTTCCATACCATGTTTTTTCAAAATCTCAATTGTATATTTAGCTTGATTTATAAAAATAACACTATGGGATTGATGTATTTGCAAACCAAGAAAGAATTTTAGTTCCCCCATCATGGACATTTCAAATTTGCTTTTCATGAGATTTTCAAAATGTTTTGAATAGTTAGGATTGGTTGATCCAAAAATGATGTCGTCCACGTAAATTTGAACGATCAAAATATCATCTTTGTATTTTTTCGTAAACAATGTGTCATCAACCGTTCCTTTTGTGAAATTTTTTTAAGCAAGAAAGATGATAGTTCGTCATCCCACGCCCTTGGAGCCTGTTTTAAACCATAAATGGCTTTTTTAAGCCTGTAGACGTAGTATGGATGTTCTTTGTCAATGAATCCCTCTGGCAGACTCACGTACACTTCTTATTTCAGAGTTCCATTCAAGAAAGCTGTCTTGATGTCCATCTGATAGACTGTGATGTTTTTATGAGCTGCATAGGCTAAGAAAATCCGAACTGCTTCGAGTCTAGCAACGGGCGCGAATGATTCCTCGAAGTCTATCCCTTCCTCTTGCGGATATCCTTTAGCCACGAGACGAGCTTTGTTATGAATTACAGTCATTTCCTCATCCATTTTGTTCTTCCATAACCACTTGAGATCAAGAATACGTTTTTCAAGTGGTCGTGGGACAAGTTCCCAACTATCATGTAACTGGTATTGAAGAAATTCGTCCTGCATCGCTTCTATCCATGGGTTTTCTGCCATTGCTTCCCGAATGTTCTTAGGTTCTTTAAGACTTAATGAACAAATGTAGATACACAATTCGAGATCTGTGGCAAGTTGTCTCCTCGTCTGAACTGGTCTTGAAGGTTCACCAATAACGTGTTCGATTGGATGGTCTTTTGTCCATTTGAGTGTAGAAGGGTACCTTGGGTTTAACATATGCGTGTTAGATGGTTCTTGTAACCGTGAAGAAGATTCAGCAGAGTCTGTTGCAAACGGGTTTTCAAATACTTCTTCTTCTTCTTCTAACGTAGCATTGTTTGAATTATTAGTTGGTTCTTCTTGAAAGTTTGTGTTTTGATTATGCTCATCAACTCTTGGTAGAACAATTTCAATAACTGGAGTTGCTGGAGTAGATGTTGATGATGTTGAGGGAGTTGGTGCTTCAGCTTCGATTGTGGTAGATGCATCTTGTGTTGGTGGTGGTGGTGGTTGATGGTTTAGAGCGGGTGCAGCGGAATGATGTTGAGATGCATTTGTCGAAGTTCCACCATAGTATTCATCAAACATTAACTCGAAGAAGTTTTCCAGTTCTTGATCTGAAGGTTTATCCGGTGTTGTTGACTGAGCTCCATTAGGTACGAGTCCTGAACTGATGTGTCCAGAAGTCTGACTGTTTGGTGCGGGTCCTAATCTGGTTTGATTAGAAGCCATTGGGTTAAGCGCGGGTTCTAGAGCGAGTCTCTCAGAAGCCATTTGTGAAATCTCGTCAAACTTCACATTCATCGTCTCCATTATCCTTTTTGTTCTCCTATTATACACCCTGAATGCCCTCAAGTTTTCTGAATATCCAATGAAGATTCCAATATCACCCTTAGCTTTCAACTTCCCTAGATCTTCTCGGTCGTTTGTTGGATAGCACAAAGCGCCAAACACGTGAAGATAAGAGATATCCGGTTTCCGATTGTTCACAAGCTCATATGGTTTTTTATTGAATCTTGGATGAATTAGGGATCGGTTTTGAGTGAAACAAGCAGTGGGTACAGCATCAGCCCATAAGAATAGTGGTGCACTAGAATAAATTAGCATTGTGCGGCAGCTTCCACAATAGTTCTATTTCTTCTTTCAACTACCCCATTTTGCTGTGGAGTTCTAACAACTGATGTCTGATGTGTGATACCAACATCTTCAAAATACGTTCTTAACTCCTGATTGGTGAATTCTATGCCGTTGTCTGTTCTTAAAATCCTTACTGTTGTTTGAAGTAGAACTTGAATACGCTTCAGAAAGGTGATGATGTTGCCAGGTGCTTCGTCTTTTGATCTCAAAAACTTTACCCAAGTATATCTTGAATAATCATCGACAATAACAAGAATATACTTCTTTCCATTGATGCTTTCAACTCTCATTGGGCCACATAAGTCCATGTGCAACAAATGTAACCTTGCTTCCGAACTAGGTACGGTTTTGGTATTATATGATGCTCGNAATCCTTACTGTTGTTTGAAGTAGAACTTGAATACGCTTCAGAAAGGTGATGATGTTGCCAGGTGCTTCGTCTTTTGATCTCAAAAACTTTACCCAAGTATATCTTGAATAATCATCGACAATAACAAGAATATACTTCTTTCCATTGATGCTTTCAACTCTCATTGGGCCACATAAGTCCATGTGCAACAAATGTAACCTTGCTTCCGAACTAGGTACGGTTTTGGTATTATATGATGCTCGTTTACTTTTTCCTTGTTCACATGATGGACATAAGTGATCCTTGGTGTATTTGAACTTAGGAAGTCCGTTGAAGATGTTGTCTTTGGCTAATTTGTTGATGGTGTCGAAATTGAGGTGAGATAAACGTCGATGCCACAACCAAGACTTTGTTTCGGATGCTCTTGTCATAAGACAAATTGGTGATGTAGAGGCCATTGTATTGATGTCGATAGCATAAAGGTTAGTGCCACGATTTCCAGTTAAGAGATCATCTCCAACCAAATTTCTAACAAAAACCTTATTTCTCCGGAAGGCGACCTCTAAATCTGCATCACAAAACTGCCCAACTGAAAACAAATTATGTCCCAACCCTTCGACGTAGTAAACTCGAGTGATTAAGAAATTCCCAAATTGAAGATCTCCATAACCCTGAATAGCTGCTACATGATCATTACCAAAGCGTACAGTACCCATAAATTTCCAAACAAAGTTGATCAGCAGCTTTAAGTTCCCGGTCATGTGCTTGAAGCAACCCGAGTCGATGATCCAAAGACATATTTCGATAACCTGCCAAGAACAGAAGAATTTGTATTTGGAAACCGTGTTGAATTTGGTTCCATGGGGTTAGGGGTACAATCCAAATCACATTCATAGATGGTTGCTACTTGTTTAGCTTGAACTACTTCTAATTTTCCATCCTGAAGAATGAATTCTCTACCCTTTGGGATCCAAACACAATACTTAAGGTAGTTCCTAGGCATGCGATTATTAGTGGTGTTCCTAATTCTTTTAATTAGTTTACCAAAATATCTAGATTTTGCACTAGGTCCTATCGAAGCATTCTTCTGTACAAGCAAAGCATTCACATTTGTAGAAACACAATCATCATGAACATCATTAATTAAACATTTCTTGCATATTAAACCAACAGAGTCATTACATGCATTAGAAACAGTACGTTTGACATTACATTCAGATGAAATAGGTCTCTTATTAGAAAGCGATAAATTCCTAGGGTGTTCTTTTACTTCTTCCACTTTATTCATGCTACTACTCTTAGAGACAGGCGAGACTCTATTGTTCCTTGTATTGCTCCTAGGCTTTAGTCTGCTGCTCCTAGAGGTGCTTGCTAATCCTGTAAAAGGTAAGGCACACGCATTAAGATTTATATTGTTGTCATTTTTAGCATCCCTAGACTTTTCAGAATTATCCTTTAGCCATTTTTCATTTGTCCTATATGTTGAGGCAAACGCAATAGTGGGACTAATCCTATAAAGACCAGGTGCTATAACTTTTGATGTCTCGACAACCGCTTTTCCTGTTTCGACAATCTTTTCCTTTTCATTATTCTTTGGCAAGGGTTGTGGAGTGACTGGTTTTGTCAAATCCTTTTTCTCATCGACTTTTGGAGCAAACCGTGAAATTGACATTTTTGGTTTAACAACCGGTTTGGAAATAATTTCTTTGTCCGAAGTCGATGGTTTTGCAAACTTAGTATCCACACCCTTTCCTTTTTGACTTTCTAGCTTAGCCCTCAAAAGATCATTTTGCTCTTTCATGTTCTTGAAGGCACGCTCATACGACAATTTGTCATACTTGCGTTCTTCTTTTTTCCGATCAAGTTGTTTAAAATATGTTATGTTTTCTTTTTCAAGTTTAATAAGAGCATTTTCATATTTTGAAACAATTGCGGAGGTCTCAGCTCGAAGTCTTTCATCATCCTCAACAGAATATGTTTGCAAAATAATAGACATCACATCAGTAGACATAAGATCTTCCATAAGAGAATCATTCAAATTTTCCAAAACTTTCATGTGTTCACGAGATTCATTAACTTCCTTTACCAGGGATTTGTGGTCCTTGACAAAGTCGGTTGTTTCTTTTAACAAAGCATTTTCAAGATGAATTACTCTCGCACTGATGTTATACAGTGGGATAGTAATTTCTGTTTCAAACACCTTTTTCTGTTCTTTATGAAAACTCGAATGCCAATTGTTAATACTAATTGTGGTTTTTGACTCAACAATTTGTTGAAGTACTTTAATTCGTTTTTTCACATCATCAAGAATGTCTCTAGTTTCACTTGTGTTAAAAGGATTGTCTGACGACATTTGTTCCATTTTTGAAAGATTTTTAGAGACAACTTGTGGTTTTGAAAACATTTTCTTAACAATTGACGTTTTGAAAGCATTTGGTTTTTGTTTTTGAGGGACAAAAGTGATTCCATTAATTTTGTTCCATTTATCGTAATTAATTGGTTTCAAATCTGGATTCCTTTGTTTCATTTTATTTTGACTCTCTTCAGCAAGATCTATTGTGTCATCATAATCACGCACATAAGGAGGATCATGTTTAACATATAGCACATTTCCATTATATAAACTATTCTGAGCTTCCTGAGCTTTCTTGAGATTACAAGGAGTTTTGTTACCAAGAGCCATTTTATGTTTTGTATGGTAAATCGGATCAGTTTGGTTTGTGATCATATGAAGTGTTTGACTCGAATGACCTGTTGTTACCAACAAATTTTCCAACTTTTTGACCATGTTTTGTGACTCAAGGATTTCATTCAAAAGCTTATCTTCTTTCGTTGCAAAGTCCTTTTTCAACTCATCCCGTTCTTTTTCAAGATTAGTATAAGCTGATTTTTGTTTAGAAAGTTGGTTTTGCAAATCAGAAATTTCCGCGTTTAAGGATTTTATTTGCTTATGTAAATTAACATCAAGTTTATCATACTTTATTTGCAAACGTTTTTCCCTTGAAACGGAATTTTGATAACCGGTTTCTAATTCAGACAGTCGTTTTGTATGAAATTCGAAAGCTTTTTCATTTTCCTTGTATCTCGCAAGCTCAGCGGTCAATGTTGCATTCGCGGTCTTAACATCCCGCGATTGACCTTTTTAACATTCTCAATCTCAATACTACAATTATTCAACAATGACTCAAATAAAGCACGTGTTTCCTCATCATTCTCAGCATGCTGTGAAACAAAGCCTCCATTATGATTCATATCGGGATTTGTCGAATCAATATTTCTATTATTCGGCGTGTCCTGGTATGTATCATAATTGGTTGCTAGTGTCTCAGAATGCTGTTCCTCATGAGGGGACATATCAAATATATCATTATTGTTGAAAGAATTGTTTAATGGTACCTCAGATACTGCATTGGTGTCATAAACCGGAGGTGTCTCAGAATCTGTGTCGTACTTAGCCTCCTGAAGATTTTCCATAAATATGCAGTTCGCATCAATATCCTCCCGATCTTCCATTTCATCCATAAGAGCCATAAAGTCATTCTCCTCAGCATTCAACTGAAATCCTGCTTTCTCCTTCTAAGCCAACATCAAAGCTTTCTGCAAGAACTCTGGATCTTTCTTATTCAGCTTAGAAGGACAATTCCTTGCCATGTGACCGACACCCTGACAGTTGAAACACTTTACCAAATTTCCCTGATTCCCATTTCCATAATTCCCACCAACCGGAGCTGCAACATTTCCAACCTGATTACCCAAAGCTTGATTACCAACATTTTGACCCCGCTGATTCCCAACAAACTGACCCAACTGATTCCTTGTATTCTGACCCATCTGATTACCTATCTGTTAGCATTAAAAATATTTATAGAAAGTGATGGTCGTTTTCATCGTTTAAATTTAGTGTGTCGTGTAGGTAGAAATAGTAATATTGGGCGTTTGGACTTAATTAATCTAATTGGTTACTAGTTAAGTAACAAGCCTTGTAAAATCATGTAAAAGTCCAATCCAAGCCCAAGCCCAAGGAAAGTGATACGCGCTATATATACTATATATATAATATAATAGACATGATCGTTACCGAAGTAGTACGGGCAAGTACGTTCCTCGGGTCGTTTCTCCCAACGAGGCGTTAATTTGAGTTGATTGGATCGGGATCGAGTTTTGTGAAATGAATGTGAAGGGGGTTTATGGGGAACCCTAAGCTACAATTACACTACGATAAATAAAAATGCAAAAATAAGAAAGCACGTAACCTAAAAACGTAATTAAACGGAAAAAAAGTTGAAATTGATAATGTATTATATAATAACGGGATGAATAATGATTTTTCTACGTTCTAAATTGACAATATATTAATAATTTTTTAGGTAAAGATATATAATATTGTCTTATTTATATATTATTAATTTAAAATATTTAAATATAAAGATTATATTAATATAATGCAAATATATTAAATATAATAATAGAATATTTTAAAAAATCTAAAAATTAAGTTAAAATATCAACTATGTTTTTAAACTGAAATAATATATTTTTTATTATTCTTTATTAATAAAAAGGAATGTTAAGTACAATAAACTATTTTTTTTAATAATATAAAAAATAAAAATATTTCAGATAATTCTTAATTATTATTTTTATTTTATAAACCTAGGAAAAATAAAATTACTAAATTTAGAACCCTAATAAGCTGTTTTGGGCTGATAAGCAGTTTGGGAATAAGCTAAAAGATAAGCTAATAAGCACTTTGGAGCACACAACTTTTAGGACAGCTTAAGCATACTACAATAAGCATATTGGAACAAGAAAAGCACAGAAAAGAAGCTAATAAGCACTATTTGCAGTTTACTCTATTTTGACAGAAACAAGCTCAGGGTACCTACTTATGGCTTATTTATAAGCTACCTAATAAGCAGTAAAGTGCAAGGAAAGGGGGGCAAAAGGAAGATAACCTAGGATACTACTTAAAAAAACTAAAAGCCCTAATTCTATGAACCTAATTGAACCTTAATTAACTCCTAATTACAGCTACTGTAGCTACTGAAATTGATGAGAAACAAGGTTTGGACAGATTTGATGATTAAGTTTAACCAAGTGATTTTTGTTGGATCTGGCCAAAATTGGTTCTATGTATACTATGCTAGGTAAGCTATTCCCAAGAACAAATTCAAGCCTAATCTAAGCCTAATGATGCTCTAATGACCCCCTAGAACAGGCCCTATTCAGCAGTGGTATACCTAAGTTGACTATTTTATGAAATCCTATGGTTTGACTTATGTGAATTTCTATTGTCCAATTCTTAACCTAAATGATATATTAAGCTAATTAGAGAGTGAATTATCCTAAATGCAACTAATCTTATCCTATATCTAATAGTGTACCCATTAACAGATCCTAAATGCCTGCTAATATGAAGATACAAGTGACTTTTGACTTTTTGTTAATAAACTAGTACTATTATGCTTAAATTAGCCTATTTATACCTAAGGCAGTTTGTTTGGACCAAATAATCAACAAGGAAACAACTGGTTCACCTAAATCTGGCCTGACCCAAACATCCCTGTAATGAGCAGTTTACACTAAGTCTATAACTTTTAAGCTTAAAGATCCTAAACCTATGATCAAATACTAATCCTAACCTATATTTAATCCTAACTGAACACTAAAAATAGGCGGAGAGTAACTAGAATACTATTATGCAGTTAAGGATAAATAGGGCAGTGTATACTTAAAGCTTAAACTAGAACTTACAACTACTAAACATAAGCACACTATATGCACATAAACCGTACACTAAGCTATATAAAGCAGAATTGGGCTAGTTTAACAGTGGATTAAGCTAGATTCAGCTATACTCTATCAAAATTCAAAAATTATTTCAACATTAACACCTATATGCTAACAGTGGTGAGATTTTGAGTGGATTTTGATTTTTATCATAAGAACCTACCAAACTTATGATATACCTGACCTATATAAACCTAAAGCAAGCTAGTTAAACTAAATAAACAACAGAAAAACCACAAGAGCTCAGGTGACCCACTTGATCCAAACACCCCTAAATAAAGCTAAGTACACTATTATTTTGATTTTTCATATTAAACCTACCAATTAAATGATCAAGACAGATTAACCAACTAACATAAAGGCTAAATGATCAAAGAAATCAGGCAAATAACATAAAGAACACACAAATGCACATTTAACTAGAATATGGCAGTAGGAATGCAATTCTGAGCTAGAACATGTAGAAACCAATCTAAAGCATATAAATGACTATATTAAGCTACACAAGGCAGAAATAAGCTAAAAAGAACAGTAACTAAGCTATAACAAGTAAAATGCTAAAAATTAAAAAGAGAACTTACTTGCAATGAAACTGACTAGGATTACTTGGATAATGAGATATACTCACCCAAGNCGGGGACGAAAAATGACATTTACTCTAACTTTAATAACTGAACTTAAAGTTAATAACGGAACTGTTAAAGTTAATAGCCTTGTGCTTTGACAATTTATAATTCTAACCGAATACTAAACTACACTGTCAAAAAAATAATATAATAGCCTGACTGAGAAGTCTTTGGGTGTTCCTCAATATACTTGGTGGCAGATGATGCATTTCGAGACCACCACATTATACACGTCCTAAATTAACCCAATGCAAACAAATTAATTTAATTTGGGTTAAGAATCGACATCAACACCGTTTACTTTGTTACAATGCAAAAGTAGCAATTCATAATCAACCGAAAAATAGCCTAGCAGTATGATTTGATAGTCAAACAATCAATCTTAACAAAAAAACAAACTACCGTCAGTTCGTCACCAATATAATCGCCTAGCATTTTGGGTGTTCTATGGTTAATATAGCTGAAGACGATGCACGTGGAAACGGGAGTCTTATCAAGTCCTTAAAAATCTTCAGTTCATCATCAGGAGAAATATAGTAATCAACCGTTATCTGCATTTTCTTTAGAACTGGTGACTTAGCCATGATGAGTTTCACAAATTCCAACCCAAGGGCTAGGTTCCTAAAGTTTCGAATCTTTACTTCCTTAAGATGATCCAAGTTGAAGCCAGAGAAATCTTGGAAATCAGTAAAGTTCATAGAAAGTTCTGGAGCATTCATTTTCTCATAAAACTGATCACAAAACAGGTAACAATGTCAATAGAATTATAGAAAGAGCAATTACCACATATGTAATAGCCTTATTTACCATGACATCAAGTTTCTCTAAATTAGGGGAGCTTCGCATTAAACAAAGGGCAGACGATATATCAGCTTGTTCCGTTAAGCACATAGATAGATAAAGACGTCTGAGGTTGACTAGTGAAGTTGGAAGCTTCTGTGGCATACCGCCAACACCCAAGAACTGTAACCATATACCAAAAGCAAAATCAGCAAACACAATATTCTTACATGAGATATATATATCATCAATAAACTATGTATTACCATCATATACCACGATGAGATATACAAAGTCATAAGCGAAGGCACGCACTGAAACATCTCAACAAATGTAAACCTGTTTACTCCTTCATAATCTTCTTCGTATCCCTTTCCTACCTACATTAAAACACCTAATGAAAGTAAATACCACCATCTTTAATTAAAAGAGCTTCATAAGTGGTATTATGAATCTTACCAAATACAAATACTTAAGTAGTGGGCAATTGGAAAGGAAACGCTGAAACACATTACTAGTAATCTTGACATCGGCAAAGACCACCGTTATCAACCTACTGAACCCATTAAATATTAATGGGGGATTAAAATCACAATATTTGAGCTCTAAGACCTCTAATCCTTGCAATGAAAAGAACGAAGAGGGTAGCTTATAGCTGCACTTGGCTGACATTGTTAGTTTTATTTTCTTCACGGTGTTGCTCCTTGAAAGGTAACACATTGCCGGGTCAAACTCAGAATCCATTTTAACGAAATCACAACAAATATTAAACTCTAGTATCGGACCCCTGTGTAGTAACAAAACATGGAAGATAGTTTTGACAAGCTTACACTTCTCCAATTCTTCGCAGTTAGATGTTACTTGAACTAACTCCTTATCATAAAATTCAAGTTTAGGCATTCCCTTCCAGCAAGACCTCCAATTCCTTGATAAAATGCTCGTTCTAATTGCATCTCGAATTGGCATAGAAATTAGAATTTTTTCAGTGATGTTTTGAGGAAGGGTACATATTATATCTGAATTGCGGCATTGAACTTTCATAATTTTAAGATGGGACGTCATACTCCACAAGCCTGCAATGTACAATGCAAAAGGAAAAAAGATTAACGCTCTTTACCAATATTATCCATGCACATCAAACCCAATAACTTACAGAAATATAGATTCTTGCTTCAAACATATGTATACCGGCCTTATACACAAAGTAGACACAATAGAAGTAACTGAAAATCAAATGATGACAAGACATACACCTAAATGCTGGAATGCTAATCCCCTGCTACAAGACATTATTACCAAAACTACATCCTTAGAAATTAGAATCAGCAATAGTGCAAAAACTTGTCCCGCCAAATTATTTGTATTATTGTCCCGTAGCTTAAATTATGTTGTGCTATCAGCATTCATGAAAGGTAAACAGTACCATCTGTACGGGCTATCATTCAGATCAAATTACATGTTAGAATGCTATCAAGTTATTGGTGGAAATGATGTTATAAGCTATGAATGATACCATCCCATTCTTTAAGAGGTCGAAACATAGATATTTAGCCAAATTTTAAACAGTTAGCGGCCACAAATAAAATTATAAAAAGAGATCGCTCAAATCTTATGGAGAAAGTAGGATCATTTTGATGAAAATGCCATAACAACCAAAAGATGCAAATAAGCATATTAATGAGCGGTGGGTATTTCCCCATTAGTTCTAAAAGATTAGCAGTTTTGAATAAGCAATCCAAAACACCTCTTACGCCCAACTATCGTTAAATAAGTATACAGTAAAAGTCATTCAAAGTACATCTCTATCCTAATAATGCTAATAAGGGGGTGTTTGACTAAGCTTATTTGGGGTGCTTATTAGCTCATTGTATTATCAAAAAGTAGGCATTATTTTTTGTCATAAGCTTATTTTGTTCTGCTTATTTCTCATAAGCCCATTTTTTTATCTGATTTATGAGCTTATTATTGATTAAGGGTGTTGGCTAAGCTTATTTTTTCGGTTTAAGCTTATTACTTAGCTTATGATAAATTATCTTATAAGCTTTTGCTAAGTGTTTGGATAGCTTATGACAAACAAAGTGGAGAAAGAAGCTTGTAAGCATAAATAAGCACATAACTCCATAAGCCACAAAAAATGAGCTTACCAAAACCCCCTTATAAGCTTATCCAAACACTTATATGAGCTGATTGTTGTTATATAAGCTAATAAGCCCAAAAAAGAAGCTAAACCAAACACCCCAAAAAAATAAGTTTATAGAAACAAGCCGAACAAAATAAGCTAAAACATACACCCCCTAATGAAACCCATGTTGTAAATCAAAAGATAAAGATACAGTCACATTTTCATAAGTTATAAAGTCTATGACAGTTAATACACACATACATCATAGGTTCTTGGGTAAGAAAAAAATAAAAAAAGGGATTACCTTGTCTTCTTCTATAAAGTATTTACATACTTTTTGCAAAGAAAAACAAAAAAAGGAATGTAGTATGACAGCAAGACCTAAAACCCTTGAAATACAATGAACCAACCAAACAAACCCCTTGTCCCTGTTTTAAACACTTGAACTACTTTAATAAAAGGTAACTTGCTTTAAGGATTTTTATTTGGATTTTGGAAAGTGTTTTCACTTTTGACAAAACTACATTGTTAGTCCCTTTGGTTCCGCCCAATTTCATGTTTGGTTCTCGTTACAGATATATTCAGCCACGCCTTTCCGTCATACAAAGCATGGTGTTCTACTATGGAACCTCGTCATGGCGCATTTTGGGGTTCTATGGCGCCGCCAATGACACTAGGTCTCACATCATAGGTTTCTCGTTGTGGCTATAACGGGTGTTTTTAATGTTTTTTCAAACCTTTTTCAGTTCAATTGTTAAAATCTAAATGTTCAAATACTTTTTCAATAAATACCCACTTTTACATACATTTTCAACCAAAATAAATATTATTTTCGTCTCAAATTAAGTGTACAGTTTGACTTCTTAAAGTTTTTCTTGTTCAACTTTGACCTTAAATACTTTTAATTGTGTTATATAATACTTAATGTAAAATATACGAATTGATTTGGTTTTAAATGCATTTTCATTGATATAATTTTTATCAAAAATATTGTATAACATAAATAAGAATATTCAAGGTCAAAGTCGAAACAAGAAAAATTCCAAAAACTCAAACTGGACACTTATTTTGGGACGGAGAGAATAGTAAATAAATGGTTGGAACATGCGTAATTTTTTGGCTTATCAAACGATAATTTGAGTTCACCACAACCTGCTACAACATCATACGCCAATTCTAGTTCGTCACATAACACATCACATTCTTCTTGCCTGCCTTGTTGCTTTCTAAATACAGGTTTTACGATGTTACGTTTTTTCAACCATTATTTTATGTATATCCTTAAAACAATAATGTCAACACAACGTGTTTTTTAATTTTTTTCTTCTCATTTATCATTCTAACTTTGTAGCCAACAATACGAGCATTGATTGATACGCCTAACTCGTGTGTCTAATTATATGCCTAATCTTATGTGGCATCATTCTATTGGTGATAGTAGATAACCCAATTCGTCACAAACCAATAAAACACTTCCATATCACTTTAGGCATATAATTAGTCACACTTTTAGGCCCAATCATTTTCCCAAAATACATAGTCAGATGAGTTTAAATATATCATTATTTGACACATGTTTCTTTTTTTATGATGGATAATGTGGTCAGAAGTATATCTGTTTTGATTTGTTAGAATAAGAAAGAAAGATAGATATTTCCATAAAAAGATAGAAAGTAGAGAGTTGAGACAAAGATTAGGTTGAGCTTATCAGAAAAAAAGAGAATCAACATGCTTGTATATCGATTAATAATGGCACTTTAGATGTTATCCTAAAACTCGCGATGTTCAGTTTTTAAGAACTTTACAATCTACGAAAGCTAAATATATAGAGTATTATCTAGTCGACTAAGGTGTTCTTTGTTTTAATCCGTATAGCACTGCAATGGCCCTATACGCTTGGAAAAGGTGACCCACCTATTTAACCACGTCGTATGATAAAACGCGCGGAATAAATTGACGGTGGGGTCAATCGCTAATAAGCGACAATTGACTTCAAAATTGGATATTTTGGCAGCGCCAATACAGTGAAGCTGGGAGATGTGGAGCTGATAGTAATTTAATACATCGCTCAGGAATACGGAAAGGGGTACGTGCTGATTCGCCCACTCAAAAAAGCGCGTATACACCCCGACCTTCCCTACGGGGAAGTCCGCGATAGTATCATTAGGACCCGGCACCTCTGGGTGCCGTGCTAATGGAATGTAATAGTCCGAGGTGAACTGAGTAAGTTCCTCCTCGGACATGTTGGTTGTACAGTCGTGTAACTGAAGAACCATTTTTCTAATATCGTACGCGCTGTTTACCTAAAACGTGGAAGATTTTTTGAAGATACTTAGAAGCTTTGCAAATGGAGATAAGAAACGTTTTTTACTGTGATAATCATAGTAAAAATGAGGAAGGTGGTTATATAGTGTTCCACTTACCACAGATGATGGATACGTGTAATCCACTAACTCAAATCGTGTGGCTGAAAAACGAAACTGTACAGACACGTGGATTGCCTCCCCATTTACCGAGGCATTTTTAGGTGACTTTTTGGGACTAGATACATGGTACATATATTTAGGCGGTAAAAATTTGAATTTCTCCCGCGCACGCGTATGGAACGATTTTGATACGGCAAATAGTCTAGCATCCGCAGGTTTTAGCTTGCGCACACTAGACTGGGGGGGCATGATGACGTATAGTCTGTATTCGGGTCACGAACCCGAATATTAGACGTCACTAATACTTAAGCCCACCATGTGTGGGCTATTATGATAACGGTCTGGACCCACAAAGGCCCAAACCCCAAAGTTATTATGGATTTGATATCGGATATCTCCTATTTATGGGATATATATCAAATATCCGATATAGGAGGACACGCCAAAAAGTGAGGAACATGAAACCGATAAGGATTCGTGTGTATATATAGGGCATCATGGCTCTCGTCAAAGGTACGATTTACAACCCTAACTCTTCAATACAACCCTAAAACCGATTACTTACTCTCACGCCGGAGGATAATCGTGGGAGACAATCCCACGATAAGCCTAACGATGTTTTTTTGCTTTCTTGGTGCGCAGGTCTCAAGCATTAAGATCTAATTGGTACGAGAACAGGAACCCAAATAAGGAACGCCCAACTTTTGTATCAACAAATAGAAAGTAGAGAGTTGAGACAAAGATTAAGTTGAGCTTATCAGAAAAAAAGAGAATCAACATGCTTGTATATTAATAATGGCACTTTAGATGTTATCCTAAAACTCGCGATGTTCAGTTTATAAGAACTTTACAATCTACGAAAGCTAAATATATAGAGTATTATCTAGTCGACTAAGGTGTTCTTTGTTTTCTTTCTTGAAGTGATGATCATGAATTCATGATACAAATCATGACCATTAATGTGACAATTTGCAAAAATGAGCCGAGACTAGTAAAACTAATCGAACCCAATTGGCATTATTCTAGACATGGTTAAGTCCCGAGTTTCAGTTTTCGTTTCCAAAACCGGTTTTGTTTTTGTTTTGGATGTTTTGCCCTATCGATCACCACTTTAACTATTGTACTATAAATAAACATAACTAGATACGGAAGAAAAAAAAGGTTTCTTGTTTAATGTTTGCAGTTCGAGTCCATCCTATTATTCTTAGTGCCTGTTCATACCGCCTGCAAATTGCATAAAAGATTTAACCACAACGCGATATATAAATTATAAAGACATGGTAAAACTGATAATGGACACAGGAACATATATGATTCTATTATTCGCCTGCTTATTCAAAAGTGGTGTAAAATTTCTAGCATTTACTTGTAATCAAAATCACAAGTGGTGATTTCTACCCTTGTAAGTTGATACGCTCTAATATGAAAAGAAATGACGGCAGAGGGGGAAAGCAATAGTAGATGATCACCCGGAGATTTTGCTAATTAACAACAAGATCAGAATACTGCCATTGAATTTCTTTTCCAGATAAAAGAAGATCCACTGCATCATTTGGGAAGCCAACTGTATCAACTGTCGCTTTCCACACAAACCGTGAAACCTCCAAATTCTGTGCTTCATTGCTTGGAATCATGGTCTTACAATTGCAAGCCACAAAGGGGCAAACAGGTCATTCTTCTGCTTTCAACTTCTCACAGTACTCCCAAATCTCATTATAAACCGCAGCATACAAAACGCTTCTAGAACCTTCTTGAGCAGTATATAGAAACTTCGGCAGGGCTTGAAATGCAATTTGAATTATTCTTGGAAGGTCCCGTACCACATTTGTACGGACACTTCCGGGATCCACACATACCACATTGATTTTAGCACTCTTAGGAATGGTTCTATGAAGCACATTGTTAAACATAATTTGTGCCAGTTTACTCCTTGAGTACCCTCTTAAGCTAGTAAAATGGTTTATACCTTTGTCAAAGTTCAAATCCCGTGTGTCAACAAAACCAATAGCGTGCATAAGCGAGTTCACATTCACAATTCTGCTAGGAGCACCGGCTTTTAAAGATGGTAAAAGTAACAGCGAAAGCAAAAACGGTGCCAAAAAGTTGACTTGCATATGCATTTCATATCCATGACTAGAAAAAGTCTGTGGCTTTCCCATTGAGAAGATACCCGCGTTGTTGATAAGAATATTCAAAGGTTTGTTTCTGGAATTCCATGTGTTTGCAAATCTTGCTACGGATTCTAGTGAACTAAGGTTGAGTTCCATCACATCAATATTAAGTACTTTCGTAGAAGATATGTTTTGCAATTCTGTTTGCCACTTTTGGACCAATTTATGAGCTAATTCAGTGTTTCTTACTGCCATAACGACATGTGCTCCTGCTTCTGCTAGTTGTCTGGCTATTTCTAGCCCTATTCCACTACTCGAACCAGTGACAATGCTGGTGATACTGTTGAGGGGAGGCAGAGGTAACGAGTTTGGCAAATGTCTTGACCAATATTTCTCAAAGAACGTCTCTAGAACCAAACGGTACCAGCCTTTGAGCCATTCAAACCAACCCAATTGCGGCTTTTCTTCCTTAGCTGCTGAGAATGAAGGTACTGAATCCATCTGTATATACAAAAGATTATTAGTACAGTACCAATCTACAAGGAATCGGTGTAACTAAACAAATAAACAGTCGCCCTTATAGTTGAAGGAACATTAATTGTATCATTCTATAAAGTGTAGCTCTCTATCTTAGTATGGATATTACGGGATATGCAACAGATGAATATCATACTTCTCGACCACATATCACCATAATAAACAACCAAATCTAGCCAAGTTGTCTTTCATGCTCAAACTAACCAATGTCAGAAATAAAGTTTCTCTCGTATCTAACAGTGACTGATCCAAGGTTACTGACACTGGGAGTTATAGTGAATGTTTCGTTGATTCAGATATAATAGATCAAAATTCAAGATACAAAATTTTGAACTATGAGTGATGACACATATACGTAAAACCCTATTGACTTCTATATATCAAATGTTTAGACATTGAGTTTAAACTTGATTCATAAAACTAAATCTACAGTTAAATGGTAATTAATCATATGGTATCACATAACACAGATATACATCAAATCAAGAATAACTATCAATCTCTAAAAGGAAAGAATAACGCAAAATTAAGACCTCCTTTCTGAGTTTCTGTACAAAAAACTCTACATTTAGCAATCGTTAATTAATATATGGCCTTGATTCGATAGGCGTATACTATATACTATATATAATATATATAATATAATATAATAGACGTGATCGTTTCCGAAGTAAGCACGGGCGAGTACGTTCCTCGGGTCGTTTCTCCCAACGAGGCGTTAATTTGAGTTGATTGGATCGGGATCGAGTTTTGTGAAATGAATGTGAAGGGGGTTTATGGGGAACCCTAAGCTACAATTACACTACGATAAATAAAAATGCAAAAATAAGAAAGCACGTAACCTAAAAACGTAATTAAAACATAAAATAAACGTAAACGCGCAAAATAAAAAGTGAATTTAAAGTATTACTACTCCTACGGGGATGAAAATGATTTTTCTACGTTCTAAATGACAAAAGAAAATTTTAGGAAAAAGAAAAATATTTTTTTGGCTTTTTATTTAATTATTATTAATTAAAAACTACTTTTAACTATTTAATTATACTAAAATAATATTTAATATGAAATAAAGCTAGAAAAATAAATTTTTAATTTTTATAATTCTAAAATAAACTAATAATAATATTAAATCAGAAAAATATTTTTTTTGATTTTTTTATGAATTATTATTAATTAAAAAGGATTTAAAATTACTTAAAAACTAGTTTTAATTAAAATAAATAGTAAATGACTTAAGAAAATTATGAAATTTTTCAGAGAATTCTAAAATATTATTAAGAACCTAGGAAAAATAAAATTACCTTATTTAGAACCCTAATAAGCTGTTTTGGGCTGATAAGCAGTTTAGGAATAAGCAACTTTTTGATGAAAAAAAAACTAACATGGACACCAAACTTTAAGAGCGCTTAAACAAAACTAAATGGGGAATACTTGTACCAGATAAGCACAGAAAACAAGTCATAAGTCCTATTTGTGAAATTAACCTATTGACAGAAAATTGCTAGCTAAGGTACCTATTAGTTATTATACACTAAGAAAGCTGTTTTGTAAAACCTAAATGGGGGGCAAAACATTTAGTTGACCTACCCGAGACCCTTAAAAACACAAAAGCCTAATTCTAGACACTAATTGAGACCTTAATTACCCATAATTAAGCTACTGTAGCTACTGAAACAATGGTTTGGACAGATTTTGCAGCTGATTGGAGCCAGTTAAAAGATATTGGAAATGATGAATTAAATTATGTTATGATCTATGCTAAGGTAAACTATCCAGAAACAAGAATTGAGTCCTACAACACCTAATGAATCACACTAAAACACCCTAGAACAGGACCTGTGAAACAGCAGTAGAAGAACTTTAATTGACTTTTTTAGTGCACATATTCTTTGACGAATTCCATTTTAGCAGCTAGATTTAACCTAGATGTCTAAATGATGATGTTTAAACAAAGAAATCACAAATAACAACCACAATATGCAACAAAGGTTACAAGTCAGAATTTAAATTAATACACTAGCAGGTAGTTACTAGCAATCTTTGACTTTTGCTTTACAACTCACAAAATTTATGATTGTTTGACTTTTAATAAACCTCAAGGGAGGCTAAGTGTGCAGAAAATTCAAAGTTAAAAAACAAGAACACCTAAAAGCTTACTGACTCCCAAACACCCCTTAACTGTCCTAAATGTACTAGGTTTGTGAGATTTAAGCCTAAATAACCTAATCTAAGGATCAACAACAGGACACTAATCTAGACTAAAGGGCTAATTGAACAGGTTGAAAACTAACAATGAACCTTAAGGACACCAAATTGCAGTTATGGCTAATGATGCGGCAGTAAAGATAGAGCATTTAATTAGAGGCATGAAACCAAAGCATACACCCAAAAAAGGGGGGGATCTTTTCCCCTNTCTACTGAGATTAATAATGCCAGCACTGAATCTAAGGTTGATCAGTTGCCTGAACTAGTCAGGAAGCTGAGTGAAAAGCTGGAATCAAATGATAAAACCTCAGCTAAGGATAAGGAACCAGCTTCAGCTTCCTCAACTACATCAAAACCAAAATCCATCAAAAAGCCACTCAAGAGATGTGAGTTATGCAGTTACACAAACCACACCACTGATAACTGCTACAGAATCCTATTTTGCATGATATGCAAACAAGAAGACCATAGGACTTCTGATCACCTCTCTTTTGTCACATCTTTGAAAAATCATGAAAACTACAAAGCTTAGGCTCACAAGTATGCTTCAACATCAAAGCAAACCCTGAAACCTAAAGTTGTGCCTCTTAAACCTTGCACACATTGTGGTTTCAATGACCATCACCCAGTTGACTGCCTTATGTATCCCTGCTGTGATATATGTGGAGATCCTTCCCATGATGCTTCAGGACATGATAATATCATCAAGGCTAGAAGAGGACTGACAACAAATGTCTCCCAGCCATCTGAGTCCTCTTCAAGCTTAAGATGCACAATTTGTGGAAGCAAAGTCCACTCCACCACTAATCATGAGTCCATTAATAAGTTTAAGAAATCCTTGAGGCCCAAACCTACTAAAAGGTGGGTCAATATAAAGAACTAATTCAGTTTACTATTTGTGCAGAAACATGCCAGGGAGCCTATGTGGCATCTAGATAGTGGATGCTCAAGAAGCATGACTGGTGTGAAGCAGTATCTGCACAAATACATAGAAGAACCAGGACCCAAGGTAGTATTTGGTGATAACTCATCAGCTCCCACTGAAGGTTATGGTTCAGTAAACTGCAATGGTATAGTTTTTACTAGGATAGCTTATGTAAATGGACTCAAATACAATCTCATCAGTGTCAGCCAACTATGTGATGCAAAATACATAGTTCAGTTTGATGATAAGAGAGGAACCATCTTTAATGCCAACAAAGAAGTTGTGTTGATTGCACCAAGAAGAGATAATGTCTATGTCTTAGACATGTCTACACTCACTCAGAATGGAACTTGTCTCTTCACAAAGGCAAGTGAAGCAATCAACTGGCTATGGCATAAAAGACTCTCTCATCTCAACTTCAAACACATCAACAACCTAGCCAAACAAAACAAAGTTCTTGGCTTGCCCTCACTGGCGTTTTCCAAAGACAAACCTTGTTCAGCATGTGAAAAGGGAAAACACCATAGGGCCTCATTTAAAACCAAACAAAATTTCTCAATCAAAAGATGTCTTCACCTTCTCCACATGGATCTCTTTGGACCTGTCAATCCAATGTCCATTCACCATGAGAAGTATACCTTGGTTATAGTGGATGAATACTCAAGATACACTTGGGTTTACTTCCTGACCAAGAAGAGTCAGGCAGTTGAGACCATCATGTCCTTTGTCAGAAACATTGAAAACCAAAATGACATCAAAGTCAAACAAATCAGAACTGACAATGGGACTGAATTCAAGAATCAGGACCTTGAGTGCTTCTGTGATGAGAAAGGAATTGCTCAGAACTTCTCTTCACCTTACACTCCTGAACAAAATTTTTTTTTTATTATTATTTTTTATTATTATTTTTTTATATAGCAGTATGAACTTATAAGTAACTTATAAAAACTTAACAAACAGTAATGAGAAGCTTTAATAAAGGATTTAGACTAGAAAATAAGAATTTTAATAAACGGGTTTAAGAAAACAAAGCTGATAATTTTATTAGGACTAAAGCAGATTACATTAAAGATAACAGTACATAAATTTAACTTCTAATTGTAAACCTAGAATTCTACACTAAAGCTGCTCCTAAACTACACCTCGACTACACGAATTCACCATGAGCAGGTGTCCCCTATTTATAGCCTTGAGAAGAAGCTTAGTATCCCTTTGAGAAGCTTCACGAATAAATCCCACCGCCATTGTTTCCCTTATCTTGAGCCTGGATCCTTGGATACTGTTCCAGCACCTTCTATCCAATGGAAAGGCTCCAATTGTCCACGTGTGCCTTCTGGTCTTTTCTGACATCCCCTGGCAATTTCTAGAAGGCTAGTGATTGAGTAATGATAGTTTAATCGGGGTAATTTTGGCTGGGTGAAATTAGGGTTTATAGTGAACAGTAAAAACTGGGTAAGCAGGGTGAATTTGGGGGAAATAAACGCGGGTTTTGTTTTTTTTATTTTTATTTAAATGGGTTTTGGGTTTGACCGGGTTGTGGGGGTTTGACCAGGGTTGGTGATGGGCTGGTTTTGGGCCTTGGGTTTAAATGGGTTAAATATGGTTTTTGGGTTAAATGGTTATAAGATTTATGGTTTAAAGAGTTTATAAGTTTTAGGGGTTGAAAAGGTAATTTCTGATTTTTAAGGGACTAAGGCTGCCAAGTTTGTAAAATTTATTCCAAGGACTGAATTTGACCATTCTTGAATACTTGAAGGACCTGAGTTGTCAATTCTTTAATTTTTATCATGAGGGACTATTTCTGACAACTTTTTAAGTCTAGGGACCATTCTTGTAATTTTCTCCAATCTTTTACCAGGGACTATTCTTG
>LBNU01027924.1:243018-261175 GCA_014162995.1 Artemisia annua | reverse complement strand
ATATTCGCTCAGTGAGTCTAGATCCATTTCAATACTTGTTTTTAACTTTTGGGATTGCTTACATATTATTTGATAATTTATAAGTATTATGATACTATACATGATTCACTCAATTTCTAATTAATTATCTGATATAGTTTATGATTAAGATGTGATTATAGGCTTACTGCAATTGCTTCTAGAATTTACTGAGACTCAGATGTATGTCCATGATTATTGTGCAGTATGTTTACTATAACACCCTGATTCCTTTATCATATTTTATTTAAAGAAATACATGCTAGGAAACGCAACTAAACCTTTACATCTAACACGATATTGCCTAATTACCTTACACGCATAAGTCGCCTCTACTCATGGCCATTAACTCCACATGTTGTGAGCGCAATTAGTGAACAGCTTCGAAACCTGTTGAGGCTTGACTCCTATCCACTAATACTTGACGGAATTTGCTAACGGTTAGTCTATTAGTCTGATACACTTATTTAAACAAAATAGGAATGGGCAAATCACCTATAAATTCGAGGGCAAAATCCATCATTGACTTGATGTCACCGCCAGTTTTACGGTATTGTTACAGTTTTGGGTGTTCAGAGGCTTGGCGCAATATCAATAAGAAAATATATGTCTCACACATATATTAGATACAGTGTATAGGTTTTCACTAGACTTGAATTATAGGTCTCACTACATTAGCATCATGAGTTTCCATCTCATTTTAGGATTATGCTCCAATACTTGAATTTGATTGAATATATATATGATTTATTTGTGATTATAATCAACATCACTCAATACTGGTTTTATCTCTATTAATGTTTATTACAATTATTACCAAATACTCATGAATCCAATGAAATAAATGGTTTTCCACTAAACTCTATGAACTCACCAACCTTTGTGTTGACACTTTTAAGCATGTGTATCTCAGGTAATTAACGGAGCAGGACAAGACACGGAGCGGGCATTTATTACTCTGATAAATTAAAATGGTGTAATAATCAAATATGTCATTCTTACAAGCCTTTATATCTTTTAAAGAGATTTTTAAAACAAATATTTCATCATTTATCAAAAGTATTATTTGAATGACAAATAACTTTCAAAACGCCTCTTTTAAGCTGTTTTATGCGAAAATGACTTCGATCCTCCCCATAACACCCAAATTACTTTTCCGCTGCTAAATCATAAATTTGGGGGTGTTACACTTACGATAAGTCGTACTCTTTACTAAGTTTTGTCGAATGCTTGAACTTAATCTAATGAATGAATTTTGTTTGCTTTTAGTATGGCTGCACCATTTGAAATCTATTTAAAATGTCAACTATGTAATGGGGAAAAATCCCCGGTTCCTCATTGGGGATCCCCGTTCCCCATTGGGAATGGGGATGGGGATGCAATTGTGACCCCCGACGGGGATGGGGATGGAGATAACTATCTAACTTCGGGGATGGGGATGGTATCAACCATTCCCCGCATACCCGGCCCCGTTGCCATCTCTAGTGGTTTGAGGGGGTAGGAGTAGGATTTGGGCTTAATGGTAAAAATTGATTGTTTGGTTTATTTTTGTGAGTCTTAAAATCTATAAACAAATAAAATTTTACATAATTACAATATATATTTTATCTCTCTTATTTTTTCTTTCAACCCAAAACCAAATCTAAATTTAAATTCAAATACAAATGTTAATCCTAAACGGCTAAACCCATCTAAAAAACCAAACAGGCCCTAAACTAACCTTGTCAAAATAATATAATAGCCTGACTGAGAAGTCTTTGGGTGTTCCTCAATATACTTGGTGGCAGATGATGCATTTCATGATCACCATATTATACATGTCCTAAGATAATTTGAGTTAGGAATCGAAATCAACACCGTTTACTTTGTTACAATGCAAAAACTAGCAATACATAATCAACCAAAAAAGACACGTCTAAACACATTCAAAATGGTCCATAAAAGCAGTTTGATTTGACAGTCGATCAATCTTAACAAAAAAACAAAGTGCATCACCAATATAATAGCCTAGCATTTTCAGTGTTCTATGGTTAATATAGCTGAAGGCGATGCACGTGGAAACGGGAGTCTTATGAAGTCCTTAGAAATCTTCAGTTCTTCATCAGGAGAAATAGAGTTATTAACCATTATCTGCATTTTCTTTAGAACTGGTGACTTAGCCATGATGAGTTTCACAAATTCCAACCCAAGAGCTACGTTCTTAAAGTTTCGAATCTTTACTTCCTCAAGATGATCCAAGTTGAAGCCAGAAAAGTCTTGGAAATCAGTCAGGTTCTTAGAAAGTTCTGGAGCATTCGTTTTCTCATAAATCTGATCACAAAATAGGTAACAATGTCAACAGAATTATAGAAATGGCAATTACCACATATGTAATAGCCTTATTTACCCCGACATCAAGTTTCTCTAAATTTGGGGAGCTTCTCATTAAACAGAGGGCAGACGATATATCAGCTTGTTTCGTTAAGCACATAGATAGAAAAAGATGTCTGAGGTTGACTAGTGAAGTTGGAAGCTTCTGTGGCATACCACCTGCACCCAAGAACTGTAACCATATACCAAAGCCAAAATCAGCAAACACATTATTCATACCTAATATATATCATAAATATCATCTCTAAACTATGTATTACCGTCATATACCACGGTGAGATATAAAAAATCGTAAGTGAAGGCACGCACTGTAACAACTCAACAAATGTAAACTTGTTTCCTCCAGAATCTTCTTCGCATCCATTTCCCGCCTACATTAAAACACCTAATGAAAGTAAATACCATCATCTTTAATTAAAAGAGCTTCATAAGTGGTATTATGAATCTTACCAAATACAAATACGTAAGTAGTGGGCAATTGGAAAGGAATCGCTGAAACACATTACTAGTAATCTTGACATTGTTAAAGAACACACTTTTCAACGTACTGAACCCATTAAATATTAATGGGAGATTAAAATCACAACATTTGAGCTTTAAGAACTCTAATCCTTGCAATGAAAAGAAAGCAGAGGGTAGCTTATAGATGCAGTCGTCTGACATCGTTAGTTTTATTTTCTTCACAGTCTTGCTCCTTGAAAGGTAACACATTACCGGGTCAAACTCAGAATCCATTTTCACGAAATCACAACAAATATTAAACTCTAGTATCGGACCCCTGTGTAGTAACAAAACATGGAAGATGGTATTGATAAACTTATACTTCTTCAATTGTTCGCAGTTAGATGTTACTTGAACTAACTCCTTATCATAAAATTCAAGTTTAGGCATGCCCTTCCAGCAAGACCTCCAATTCCTTGATAAAATGCTCGTTCTAATTGCATCTCGAATCGGCATAGAAGTTAGAATTTTTTCAGTGATGTTTTCAGGAAGGGTACTGATTATATCCGAATTGCGGCATTGAACTTTCATCTTTTGATGATGGGACGTCATACTCCACAAGCCTGCAATGTACAATGCAAAACGAAAAAAGATTAACATTCTTTACCAATTTTATCCATGCACATTAACCCAATAACTTACAGAAATATAGATTCTTGCTTCTAACATATGTGAACGGGCCTTATACACAAAGTACACACAATATAAGTAATTGAAAATCAAATGATGAAAAGACATACTAGAATGCTAAAGCCCCTGCTACAAAATATTATTACCAAAAACTACACTCTTAGAAATTAGAATCAGCGATAGTGCAAAAAACTTGTCCCACCAAATCATTTGTATTATTGTCCCATAACTTAAATTAATGTTGTGCTATCATCATTCATGAAAGGTAAACAGTACCGTCAGTACAGGCTATCATTCAGATCAAACATGCTAGAATGCTATCAAGTTCATTGGTGGAAATGATGTTATAAGCTATGAATGATACTATCCCATTCTTTGGGAGGTCGAAACATAGATATTTAGCCAAATTTAAGTCACTAATAACTTTATAAAAAGAGATCGCTCAAATATTATGGAGAAAGTAGATCATTTTGATGAAAATGCCATAACAACCAAAAGATGCAAATAAGCATATTAATGCGCGGTGGGTATTTCCCCATTATTTCTAAAAGATTAACAGTTTTAAATAAGCAATCCAAAACACCTCTTACGGCCAACTATAGTTAAACAAGTACAGTAAAAGTCATTCAAAGTACATCTCTATCCTAATAATGCTATTAAGGGGGGTGTTTGGCTAAGCTTATTTGGTGTGCTTATTAGCTCATTAAGCTTAGCCAAACACTAGCAAAAACATAGGCATTATTTTTGGTCATAAGCTTATTTTTTTCTGCTTATTTCTCATAAGCCCATTTTTTTTTAATCTGGTTTATGAGCTTATTATGGCTTAAGGGTGTTGGCTAAGCTTATTTTTTCGGTTTAAGCTTATTAACAATAATTAGCTTATGATAAATAAGCTTTTGCTAAGTGTTTGGATAGCTTATGAGAAACAAAGTGGAAAAAGAAGCTTGTAAGCATAAATAAGCCCATAACTACATAAGCCACAAAAAATGAACTTAGCAAAACCCCCTTATAAGCTTATCGAAACACTAATATGAGCTGATTGTTGGTTATATAAGCTAATAAGCCCAAAAAAGAAGCTAAACCAAACACCGCCAAATAAACCCCAAAAAAAAAAAAGTTTATAGAAACAAGCCGAACAAAATAAGCTAAAACATAAACCCCCTAATAAAACCCATGCTGTAAATCAAAAGATAAAGATACAGCCACATTTAAACTTGAAACAAGTCACATTTTCATAAGTTATTATAAAGTCTATCACAGTTAATACATACTTTTTGCAAAGAAAAAAATAAAAGTAAAAATGGGGATTACCTTGTCCATTGTTATCTTCTCCACAGTATTTACATACTTTTTGACAGCAAGACCTAAAACCCTGAAATACAATGAACCAAACAAACAAACCCTTGTCCCTGTGTTAATAAACACTTGAACTACTTTAATAAATGAAATGTTTTAGTATTTGGGAAGTGTTTTCATTTTTGACAAAATTACACTGTTAGTCCCTTTGGTTCAGGCCAATTTCATGTTTGGTTCCCGTTACAAACAAATTACGCCATCGTTAGAGACCACGGTGTTCTACTATGGAACCCCGTCATAGCACATTTTGGGGTTCTATGGCGCCGCCAATGACACGTGGTCTCGCATAGAAATGACACAAAAAGCTTATAACCAACTCGCATTACCACAAATTTAACAAATGCCACCAAATTCACCACCACATGCGGCTTTGATCAACGCAATGAGAGAAAAGATTCAAGCAAGATATCAATCCTAGCTGAAATTCATATTACTTTTGTTGTAACTCGTATTTTTTATATAATTAACTAACAAACCTTTTAAGTATTATCACATTACTTTACTAAATCTATCTTGCTTTAAGAAAATGTTTTATTTGGAAAGTGTTTTACTTTTGACAAAATTACACCGTTAGTTCCTGTATAGTTGGGCCCAATTTCATGTTCTGTTAAAAAAATTACGCCACGACATCCCATCATTACGATTATTGCGCGCGGAGAGTCCAAAAATCTAAAGCTCTTAAATGGCTCATTAAGTACGAACCAACATGATTGTGATGTATATCTAGCTGGTCGTCGACTCGTCGTTTGGTACAATCGAAACTAAATCACCATCCTTTCAACATAGTCGTTGTCGAAATTTTAAAAAGTCATGGAAGATTAGTGAGAAACCGCAACATATATATAACTTTTATTGTAAACGCCCAAGTAACCAGATACATTTTACAATCGCGCCACTGTATTGTGTGCATTGTATGTTGTGTTTTAATTACTACAAAACAGGGTGCGTTTTTACACGTTTTATTGATGATATCTCCACATTTAAGAGCGTGCACAATTGTAAAGTACACATTTAGAGCTTGTGTGGAGATTTGATGCGTCACAAAAGTTGTCACTTTTAAAAGTGTGGATACATCACTTGAATCTTCACACTAAAAAGCGTGGATAAAAACTCCATGTACACATTTTATAATGTCGTCAGGCCCCAAGAAGTCCACCCGTGAGAGTGTGAATAAACATAAAACTCCACACTTTAAAATGTGGATATTCATAAAAACTCCACACTCTCAAATGTGGGCAATTAGAAAAACTCCGCACCTTTTTAGTAGGGGTGAGCAAACGGACCGGATGGACCGGACCGACCGACAAAACCGACCGGACCGGATGGGACCGACCACATTCGGTCTGGTCCTCGGTCTAGGCTTTTTGGTTAATTCGGTCTTCGGTCCGGTCGGTCCGGTCCGGACCGACCAAAAAACCGTAAAAAACTTGTCAAATCTTGCCTATTTGGACCGGACCAACCGAAGACCGGACCGGACCAGACCGGACCGGATCGACCACATTCGGTCTCGGTCTCGGTCCCGGTTTTTACCTTAATTCGGTCTTCAGTCTTGTCGGTCCGGTCCGGTCCAGTCCGGTCCCAGACCGATGCTCACCCTTACTTTTTAGTGTTGACAAACAAAAATGCTCTCATTTTCAAAATTTAACAAATACTACCCTCCAACTTTTCAAATTTGACATTATCATCCCTGTAGTTTGCTGCAAACTAATAAACTGCAAAAACAACTAATTCATCACGATAACATAGATTCAACACAACTAATTCATTGCATAGATGCAATACATTTCATATACCTACAAATTTGACTACAAAAGGTACATCCAACCATTAAACACGTCTTACAAATAACCAAAAGGTCATTATAGCATTGTCTTGCATTAACAAATATAAATGGGAAACGACAATCGAACTCTTGTTGCTCGCTTCACCAATGTTGATCGCTTCACCAAAAAGTCATCATAGAACTTGCACAAATTATTTAAAATCAATCAACTGATTTCGTCACAGAATACAAATGATTAATATGATAAGATTAATTGACGATTATCATGTTTCATGATGCAAACTTTACTGATGGGTGTACATTAACTACTACTCCATAGTATCTGGATCACATAATCGGATCAAACTAACTGCTAAGCAGGCACTTTAATATATTTCAACTAGCGCAACTTGATTATCAACCACAGGTGGCACCAAAACCGCATGCCTGGGCCACTTGCCATTAACAACAAACAAAGTCTTATAATCGTCAGCAATCACCAGCACCTTCTCATGATGCTGTTGGAATAAATCTTACTATTGTTGTTCGAAAAAACTTGTTCTTTATTTACACAGAATTTGGTTACATATAAAAAACATTCGACACAATGACTTGCTGTGGTTCTGGCTTTATATAGCCAACGAACCGACACATACAAACAGACACGACTCTTCCTAAAACGACACAACTTTTGACACATAACTACCTATAACCGGTTTAACTAACTTTTCGGTTATAAACTTTCTAACTTGACACTTTTGGTCCTACATAATAAATATACTTTCTATTTAACCCAAAGTTTAGGTTAACAATCAACACTCCCCCTTAAACTAAACTTTGGTTTAAGGTGGGTCTTCAACTTGCTTTTATCTTGCTCTTTGATAAATGAGATGTGCTTCTTGCTTCTTGTCTTTATCCTTCCATTTGGTGCATTCGTATGCAAAGTGCCCAAATTCACCACATTCATAGCATCTCATTTCTTTCTTGCTTTGTTCTCGACTTGTACCTCTTCCACGTCCTTTTCCTTGAGATCATGGTTAGAACTTTAATTCTAAAGGACTAAAATAATGTATCATACTTGCATGTAAAGAAGCACATTCACTGCTTCATAAAGTCGGACAACATCGGCTTTTTCTCCAGCAATTTCCTTTGGCATTTGTGACAATAACAGTAGACACTATAAGATGAGATAATTATTATTAGTTAATTTCTATACATAGAAACTCTAAGTACATATATGAAATCCCAATCTTGTTACACGTACCTTTAATGCTTCAGCTGTACAGTCTGAGACAGTCCATCCCTGATCTTGATCTGAGAAAGTCCATGAACCTTTAGTGAACTGTCGACACATTTTAGTGAAATCTCCTGACGGATTTTCTCTAACCTACATATAGTTTAGCTGTAAAATTAGAAAACCTGTAAAAATTTGAATATAAGGTCGTGCATTCTGCCAAAAAAACAACCTGCGATTCCCTCAAGTAGAAGTGCGCCTTTTGAAGACAATCACCATATTCCTCTGCCATGTTACTTGAAAGAATTGCTTGAGTAGCAAGAGAACAATCCCATACTTGACTACCAAAACTGTGCATTGTCATTCCATCTTCTGCAATCCATAAGTAATCTGGTACTCTGGCTAGGTGATATTTAAATTCATCTCCGTTTGGATTCTCTGCCCACCAACACATCATTTGTAAACTCTGTCAAAGATGTAACAAAAATCTGTTTATGTTTTTTTCTTTCCATAAAGCATATTCATATACTATTTCGTTTTTTTTATGTCTTTTGTTTGAATAATAACTTACTTTCTCAACACACCCTATGGTCATGTATCTAGTCTCTTCCGATTCATAGCGCATTAGTTCGACAACTCTATTAAGAGATATGTCTCGTAGTTTAGAAAAAGGCCAGTATCTAAGAAACGGCTCAGTAAGGTAGTGAAGGCTATCCCACAATGCATCTTGAAGAAAGGAATGTGGATAGTAGAAATCGTCCTGCAAATATAAATTATGTGTAATAGTTGACTTCTGAAACACAATTATATATAATTTCTTATATTGGCTCCATCAATAAGAGTTACAACCGAAAAAAATAATAGAAAGTTGAGGTAAATACAGATTTTGAATTTTGTTAGCAAAATTTAACTATTAGTCTAAGGTCTAAACAAAGGTAATTTAAAAAGCTCCAACCTTGCAACAATTATTTCTCTGTTTATTCCAATTTATATCCTCATAAGGGGTGAGGTGAATTTCTTTTCGTAATGATATAACAAGTTGCGTGATTGGTCCTTGGATCCTATTCCCATATAAATACGACATCGGCATGTAGGTTGTCCGACAGTAGCACCACATCTCAGCTACACAAACCATGAAGATAAATAAACTGAGAGTGTTGGAATAAATCTTACTATTGTTGTTCGAAAAAACTTGTTCTTTATTTACACAGAATTTGGTTACGTATAAAAAACATTCGACCCCAAGACTTGCTGTGGTTCTGGCTTTATATAGCCAACCAAACGACACATACAAACAGACACGACTCTTCCTAAAACGACACAACTTTTGACACATAACTACCTATAACCGGTTTAACTAACTTTTCGGTTATAAACTTTCTAACTTGACACTTTTGGTCCTACATAATAAATATACTTTCTATTTAACCCAAAGTTTAGGTTAACAATCAACACTCCCCCTTAAACTAAACTTTGGTTTAAGGTGGGTCTTCAACTTGCTTTTATCTTGCTCTTTACAGCAGCATTGGTTCATCGTCGCTTTGATAAATGAGATGTGCTTCTTGCTTCTTGTCTTTATCCTTCCATTTGGTTCATTCGTATGCAAAGTGCCCAAATTCACCACATTCATAGCATCTCATTTCTTTCTTGCTTTGTTCTCGACTTGTACCTCTTCCACGTCCTTTTCCTTCTTTACTAAAGTTTCTTCCTCGACCTTTACCACGTCCTTGATTACTTGAACTTGCCATTAGAAGTTTGCTTTGGTAATCTTCTTCCGGTTCATCTTGACTCTTGAGGCGTTCTTCATAAGCAGTTAGTCTTCCAACAGCTTCTTCGAACGTCATTTTGTCAATTTCTGAATATTGCTCGATGGATGCCACAATTGGTAGAAACTTCTTTGAAACGGAGTTCAGCAACTTTCCTACTAGTACTTTGTCTTTAAGATTAGAACCAAGACTTTTACACTTGCCTCTTATGCTTCCCAATTTTCCCGCAAAGTCATTCACGGTTTCATCAGTCTTCATTTTTAACGTCTCAAATTCGCTTCTCAAAGTTTGTAGGCGTGCTTTCTGAACTCGGTCTGCTCCAATATAACGTACTTTAATTGATTCCCATACTTCCTTCGCAGTCTCGTGCTGTGCAACTTGCATTAGAACATCTTCCGGCAATGTTGTGAGGATCATTGCTTTTGATGTGTTTTCCTTCTTCTCATTTTTTGCTTCTCCTTCTTTTGCAACTATAGTTTCCCAAATACCATATGCCTTCAATATTGTCTCCATCATAATTTCCCATGTTGTGTAGTTTGTTTCGGTGAGTTTTGGACATTGAAGTGCTATGTTTTGGTCACGAGTTGGTGTAGATGTTTCTCCTTTAGACATGTTGCTTTCTGACTTGCGTTCTTTCTTGCTTACTATCTTACTTTGAAACAAAAAGTTTCTCTTACTGGTGAAAATCTAAGGTTTCTAAAAAAACACTAGGTTTTCTCTTACTTACTTAATTTGAAACAATAGATTTTCTCTTACTTTGAAACGCTAAACGTTTTCCTTACTTACTTTGGAAATACTATAGTTTTCTTACTTACTTTGAAACACCAAGGTTTCGTTAAACACTAGGTTCCTTAAAAACGATAGGTTTCTACTTACTTCTTACTATGTGAACCACAATGGTTCGGATCTTACTTCGTACTTTATGAACCAGAAGGGTTCAATTTCTTACTTCTAGTTTTGTATTTTTCTAATATAAAGGAAATGATTTTTGTTCTCTAAAAATTGAAAATATACAAAAACTTAATCTTACTTTCTTACTTTTTGACTAACCTCAATGAATTAAAAATCTCCAAAATAACTAACTGTTAAAAGAAATATTGTATCCTAAGTTCCTTTAAAATTTATATAATTCTAAGAATGAAATATATAAAAGATAAAGTAATGAAGACTTATCAGTATTTGTTGTGGTCCAATAAAAATCTCCCACTCCTCCTTATCTTCTTTCTTCTGACTTTCTGGCTAAGAACTACTGCCCCTTACTTTTCTTCCTGATGGTTGTCGACACCAAAAAAACAAACGCTTCTTTTTTTCTCTTCCCTTCAATCGATCACAACTACCCAAATTCCGCCAATGATTTCTTTCTTTCTTCTTCCTCTTTCTGATTAGATGACGGTTTTGTTTTCGTTCGGTTTTTCGAGGATGGTGGCTTTGATGGTTTCCGGGTTCAATCGACAAACAAGTATGTTTCTTTCTACTTTCTTTTGATTGAGTGGGTTTTCGTTGCCTCCTGTTCAATCGATTGCTTATTGCATACGTTTTTCCATGGATCGATTAACGTGCTCTGATGCCAATTGTTGGAATAAATCTTACTATTGTTGTTCGAAAAAACTTGTTCTTTATTTACACAGAATTTGGTTACATATAAAAAACATTCGACACAATGACTTGCTGTGGTTCTGGCTTTATATAGCCAACGAACCGACACATACAAACAGACACGACTCTTCCTAAAACGACACAACTTTTGACACATAACTACCTATAACCGGTTTAACTAACTTTTCGGTTATAAACTTTCTAACTTGACACTTTTGGTCCTACATAATAAATATACTTTCTATTTAACCCAAAGTTTAGGTTAACAATCAACAGATGCTTTAGACTCACAATGCTAATCAACCAGTTATTTAAAAGAGGAAAATAAGGCTCACTAACAAACACATAATTAGGAGGCCACATGAGAAAAAAATAATTTGGATTCAATAAGTAATCTTAAGAGAAGGTTAACATCATGCAGAACTTAAGGACTTACAGTACTATCAACATTTACATGATACAGGTTATCACGATGAACTTAGGCATGGGGATCTTTTACACTCAGTTGATATTATATCAAGGTCATTTAATTAAAAGAATTTGCTGCCCTAAAATGTTGATTATTCCCTGTCACATCTTTCAAAACGCAAGATTCGGTTCTGTGGTAATAGAAAGATCAGTTTAATAGAGTGAAAAACCAAGTTGCATATCAAACCAAAAATTAAAGGTTTCTGGGTTAGATTGAATACATACCATAAACTTTCTCGACGCTTCTGTAACAAATGACCCTCCAGCGTTGTATGAGCAAGCCCAAAGAACACAACGTCGTTAGGTTCTTTTTTGTATTTAACTTTCTGCAGATTAAACAAAAAAAAAAAAAAATGTACCACAATAAGATAAATAATGGGTTATTATTTACTTAACATAAAAACTCACGTACGCATCTCTCTCCCATGCAAAACTATGACCACCAGTGGTATGAATATGCCCATTGCTGTGATGATCAAGCATCCTACAACTCATCTGAGTCGCTAGGCACCGGAAAACCACCCATCAACATATACAATCATTTGACTGATTTTACCAACTGATATACATACTCGTGCTATTATACAGTACCACAAACTATGAGTCTGTACATAATTACAAACTCTTGTAAATTTTCCCACATCTTGTTACATGCATCATCAGTATAATCATCTACCAAATAACAACAGCAACACCTCAACACTACCATCAGTCATACTCACAAACTAAAACTGCCCTAAATCCAATTGAATAAGCTACAATACAATGTTCAGTCAACTACCTACCTTTCGCTCAAACCTTATATATTAGCAATTCAATACACACTTTATAATTACTCAACCCTTACATAAATTGCTATCAGTTAAACCAACCCTCAAAAAAATAACGACAACAAGCTAATAGGTTTGTTAAAATGTATAACCCGATATCCCACTTTATGTTTGTTGTGTTTGTTTTTCTTTGGTGTTTCAGGTTTTTGAAACCCAAGTGGTCAGGCCCAGTGATGCAGGCCCAGTGGTCCAAGCTGATGCCCACGCTCCTCTTTTTTACCGTTGAAGCCCGTTGTATAAAAGGGCGCTCTTCTCCTCTTCTAGGGTTAGGGCAGTTTATTGGTGTGTGTGTGCGCAGCTCACCGAAATCTCTCTCATGTACAGATCTTGAGACTTTGTCTCAAGGATCATATCTATTGTCTTAGTTATTGTTCTTATATTGTGTAAAACTATTATCAATTTAGATAATAGGATCACACCAGAGTAGCTGTGGTGATCTATTTGATTTCTTGTCTTCTGCTGTTTAAACTCTGAATCAGTGAGTAATATAATAAGCTTTTGATTGCTGGATATCATGTTTTTCTACATGGTATCAGAGCGAAGGTTGGTATAAACAAAAAAAAAATAATAAAAAAAAATAAATAAATAAAAATAAAAAAAATAAAAAAAGAAAGAAAGGGTTTTGTATATTTCTGGTGGTTACTTATTGTGGGGCTGCTGTTTGAAGGCTTTGTTGCCTCCTAGACTAAGTGAATCTAGGAGAAACAAAGTGGTTCGTGACTTGGAGGTTCTGTTTCTTCCTAGACTAAGTGAATCTAGGAGAAACAGTTCGATTGTGTTGCGGATAGAGCTCTGTAACACCTCTTTTTCCCTTTTTATTCGTATTTTAGTTATTTCTTTGCTTTCTGTGTGTTTTATGCTGGTTTGCCTGCTTGTTGAGTTTTTTATAAGGTGTTGGTGCTTGTTTAATTCTCCTGCGGTTGTGTGCTTGATTATTTGTTGATATGTCTCAACATGGTGATTCTGACAATGAGAGTGTCAGTGACCCTGTCACTCTCATTGGAAAGCTTGATGTTAGTAATCCTTTACACCTACACCCTAATGACTCTGCTGTGCTTACTATTGTTTCTGTCAAACTTAGAGGGACTGAAAACTATCAAGTGTGGGCTAATGCTATGCTTCTTGCCTTAGAAGGAAAAAATAAAAGTGGTTTTATTGATGGAACTTGTAAAAGGTCCATTACTGATGAGATTTTGGCTAAACAATGGGATAGAGTTAATGCTGTTGTTCTAGGGTGGATTTTGAATTCTATCTCTGAGGAGTTATTCCTTGGACAAATTTTCTCAAAAAAGGCTAAACATGTTTGGAATGTGTTAAAAGAAACATATCATAAGGTTGATGGTTCTGTGATATTCAACTTGCATCATAAAATCAGTACTTTGAAACAAAATGGGTCTAATCTTTCTGACTACTATCATAAATTGAATGCTTTATGGAAACAGTATGATGCTATGGTTGAGTTGCCTAATTGTGTTTGCACAGCCTCTGATGAATTTAAAAAACATAATCAGCTGTTGAAACTTATGCAATTCTTGATGGGTCTTGATGATTCTTACATGAGTATTAGGAGTTCTATCTTGTCTAGAGAGACCTTGCCTGATGTGAAAGGGGCCTATGCCATTATCTCTAGTGAGGAATCTCACAGAGTGGCATCTGGAGCTAATTCTGGGACTTCTCAAAGAGGTCAGACCTCTGCCTTCTTGGCCAGTGGTCCAGCCAGAAACAATTTACAAAGAAATCAGAACTCTTATACTAATGCTAAATTTAACACCTCTAATTTCAGACCCAATGGCAACACTGGGTTCATACCCAGTGGTCCTAATGTGATAAGATCTAATGTGCCTGCTAAATCTGATGTTGTGTGTGAACATTGTGGTTATCTTGGTCATACTATAGACAGATGCTTTAAAATCATTGGATACCCTGCTGATTTTGGAAAAAAGAAAGGAATACAAGGTGGCAAGGGTAAAAATCTTGCTTATAACTCAGTTGAATCCTCTGGATCTGATGGTCATTCTGGATCCTCAGGATTCACTGATGAACAGTTTGCCACCTTGCTTTCCCTTATCAAAGAAAACAAAATGTCTGAGAAAAATGTTGAAGCCAACATGGCAGGTATCTATTTTAACTCTAGCAAACTGTTCAATGATAATTTTCATAAGTTTTACTGTGCTAGTTCTGGTTTGATGACTAAAATGAAATATGTGGGCAAAGTTGTGGATTCTGGTGCTAATCAACACATGACCAATAGTGAAAAGGAGTTGCATAATGTTCATGATATTTCTCATCTTAATATCAAAGTTTCTCACCCAAATGGCACTAATGCCATCATCTCTAAAATTGGAAATCTGAAACTTGCTAATGGTCTTGTTTTGTTTGATGTGTTGGTTATTCCTGATTATTGTGTTACTCTGATTTCTGTGCATAAGCTGGCTAAAGACAACAAGATCTTTGTTGTGTTTGATGATAGTAAATGTTTCTTTGTGAATCAGGATTTGAATCAAAAAACCATTCTGGGGATTGGTAAACAATATGGTGGTTTATACTATTTAGATACTCAAGGTACCAAGTGTGATAATGGTCAAATTGATTATGAGTGTTCTTTGTCTGTTTATGATTGGCATTGTAGGCTTGGCCACCCTGGTGACCCTGCTCTTGATGTTCTAAAAAACTATTTGAAAATTAAAAAAGGTGACAAATATGAGGTTTGTGAAATCTGCCAAAGAGCTAAACAGACTAGGAAACCTTTCTCTTTAAGTGATCATAAGTCTAAAATGCTTGGTGATGTTGTTCATCTTGATCTGTGGGGACCTTATAAGGTGGTCAGTCACACTGGCCATAGATATTTTCTTACCATTGTTGATGACTATACCAGAGCTGTGTGGGTGTATCTTATTAAATCCAAAGATGAAGTGTTTGAATCTGTAAAAATTTTTTATAACTTGATCAAAAATCAGTTCAAAAAGACTGTTAAAGTGTTTAGGAGTGACAATGGGACTGAATTTCAAAATCAAATCTTCAACAAGTTTTGTGATGACATGGGAATTACACATCAAACTTCTGTTGCCTACACCCCACAGCAAAATGGTGTGGCTGAAAGGAAACATAGACATCTCTTAAATGTGGCAAGATGTCTTATGTTTCAGGGGGGAATTCCACTGAGATTTTGGACTGAATGTGTACTAACTGCTGCCTATCTTATTAACAGACTCCCATCTTCTGTGCTAAATGGAAAATCCCCTTACCATATGATTTATAATTCTTGTCCTAATCTCTCTCATATCAGAATGTTTGGTTGTCTTTGTTTTGCTACTATTCTCAATAGTCATGATAAGCTTACCAGCAGATCTGAAAAGTGTGTTATGATGGGTTATTCTAGTTCTCAAAAGGGATACAGGCTTTATAGTCTTGATAGATGTCAATTTTTTGTGTCTAGAGATGTTGAGTTCTTTGAATCCATATTTCCTTTTAAGGAATCTTGTTCCAATGGTGTTCAAAACAAGCATATTGAATCTGATGTCTTTCATGAAAATAACCTGTTGACCTTTTTTGATCTAAATGACCCTGAGCTTCCTAATGATGAAGAGAGAGATGTGACTAGACATAATAGTGACCATGAGTCACAAAGTGCAGGTAGCCCCTCTGCAACTCTAGGTGACAATGTGCACACTGATGATTCACCCACTGGATCATCTAACAGTGACATTGATGCCAGTTTGCATGAAGCTGAGGCTACTACACTTGCTGATAATACTACTTCTGAAGGAAATGTTGGTGACAACTCTAATGCTCAGAACACTCAAAACTTAAGAAGATCTTCTAGAACTTCTGTTTTTCCCAAAAATTATAATGACTTTGTTGTTAAAACTAAAGTTAAATATGGGATTGAAAAATATGTTGGGTACTCCAGATTAAATAGTGAAAACTTCTGCTTTGTCACACAATTGAATAAAATTTCTGAACCTAAGTCCTTTCTTGAAGCATCTCAAAAACCTGTTTGGGTTGATGCTATGAATCAGGAAATTACTGCTTTAATTGAAAATGACACATGGGAGGTTGTTGAATTACCCATAGGAAGAACTGCCTTGAATTCCAAATGGTTGTGGAAAATTAAATATAAATCCACTGGGGAAATAGAAAGGTACAAGGCTAGACTTGTTGCCATGGGTTGTGGGCAAAGAGAAGGGGTTGATTATGAGGAGACCTTCTCTCCTGTTGTTAAAATGGTCACTGTGAGATGTGTTCTGAATATTGCTGTTGTGAATTCCTGGCCCATATTTCAGCTTGATGTTAATAATGCTTTTTTATATGGTGAACTGGATGAACCTGTTTACATGAAACCTCCTCAAGGGTTTTATGTTGGTGACAAAAATCTTGTGTGCAAACTGAAAAAATCCATCTATGGGCTTAAACAAGCCCCCAGGCAATGGAATGCCAAACTCACCTCTGTGCTTATTGAAAATGGATTTAGTCAAAGTAAATCTGATTATTCTTTGTACACTAAATCTGATAAAGATGTCTTTCTTGCTCTGCTTGTGTATGTTGATGATATCATTGTGACTGGAAATAATCTTGGTGAAATTGAGAAGTTTAAAATGTTTTTGAAAAGTAAATTCAAGATCAAAGATTTGGGAAAACTTAAATATTTTCTTGGAATTGAAGTGGTTGATACTGATAATGGGATTTGCCTGAATCAGAGGAAATATGTGCTTGATTTGTTGTCTGAATATGGTATGCTTGCCTGCAAACCTTCTAAGACTCCTTTGATGGCCAAACTCTCTATATCTAATACTCCCTCTGATTCTGATCCTGCTCTTGTGAATGTTGTTGATTATCAAAAGCTTATGGGGAAACTTATATATTTAACTCACACCAGACCTGACATATCCTATGCTGTGCACTGCCTTAGTCAGTTCATGCACTCTCCTTTAACATCTCATTTGAAAATTGCCTTTAAGATTCTGAGATACCTCAAAGGGTCACCTGGTCTTGGCATTCATATTGCTAAAAGTGCTGGTGTATCTCTTAAAGGATACTCAGATGCTGACTGGGCCAAGTGCATAGTCACTAGGAAGTCTGTGACTGGTTATTGTGTTTACATGAATGATAATCTTGTTTCTTGGAAAAGCAAAAAACAAAGTACTCTCTCAAAGTCTTCTGCTGAGGCAGAATACAGGGCTCTTGCATCTTTAACCAGTGAAATCATATGGATTTTAAAAATTCTCAAGGATTTGCATTGTGTGAATCTGTTGCCAGTTGATATGCACTGTGACAGCAGCTCAGCCATAAAAATTGCTGCCAACCCTGTTTTTCATGAGAGGACCAAACACCTTGAGATTGATCTCCACTTTGTGAGAGAAAAAATCTTGAATGGTGTGGTTAGAACTGTCAAAGTTGATTCAGCAGATCAAATTGCTGATATCTTTACCAAAGGGTTGGACATTTCTCAGCATCAGGCTCTTGTTCAAAAACTGGGGATGACTGACATCTTTGGAATATCGGATTAAGGGGGGATGTTAAAATGTATAACCCGATATCCCACTTTATGTTTGTTGTGTTTGTTTTTCTTTGGTGTTTCAGGTTTTTGAAGCCCAAGTGGTCAGGCCCAGTGATGCAAGCCCAATGG
>LBNU01027924.1:187961-242720 GCA_014162995.1 Artemisia annua | reverse complement strand
ATTTTAGTATTGCTAATTATTCAACTACACCCTTTATTTTATGGATATGTTATTTGGTTTCATGTATAACATTATATCACTATTTTTCACTTGTTGTGTATCGAAAGTTTTGGTTGGTTAATGTTTACTACTTTTAGTTTATACTATTATTAACAATATTTCTTAACATCATGATCGACAAGTTATATTGACTAAGAAGTCAATTTATAAAAATCAATGGGTATTGTACTCTTTGATATTAATACATGTTAGTAATAAGGTTGCACGATTAATGTATTTATTTTCTTGAACTTCTATTTTTGTATCGGCCCACCCGAGCGAAGAATCCTGACTTCGTCCCTGGTGGTCGACACCAATTTGACTAATGATAAGGACATTTTTATTTGCTCAAAAAGTTTAGCATTTTGACTTACCAATTAGAAATTGTCAACTACAATTCCACAATCATCCATACATTGAATTCTTTTTCAACCCAGCTAATTTTTAAAATTAGTTTTCAATAGAAAAATAACGATAAGTTTTATTTATTTATTTTTTTTTTATTTATTTTTTTTAACCATGGTTTCCGACCTTTTTGACCGACTAATCCACGGGGTTTGAACTCACCACCACACAGACTCAAACCAGGTGAAACCCTCTCTTTTTAGGAGGTTGGCGTGGCCACTTAAGGTTGTTTGCACCTAGTAGGAATTGAACTTGAGACCTCACACATTTTAAAGTGATAGTCACAAGCCTTTTTACCACTAGGCCACCCTTAAGTGGTTTAATAACGTTAAGTTTTATATTTATAAGTTTATAATTATTGAATTTACACTCTACTAAACGTCTAAACTACATATATTAATATGATCATTTGGGTGCACGTTTCCTCAATTGTCTTTAGGTCAACTCATGTTTATTCATGTTAAAATTTCCATAGTAAATAGTACACGATCCATGATGATATACTTGTAACTTGTAACCAAACTCTAGGTCATACTTCTTATTCGTATGTTTATGTTATAGTGTCATAATAGTAGTTAATTTTTTTTACATTAATCAAATTACAACCAAAAAAAGAAAGTCATTAATTATGTAGGCTATTTTGTTTAGTTGCTTTAGTTTCAACTTAAAGCTAATAACTATACTAATTTGTCACTTCAGTTACATGATCATAAATATAATTTATTTCCACATAAAAGATCGTTTTAATCCGTCAGGGGTTGTTTAATGTCGTAATTGATTCTAATGAACTCAATTTAGTAAGTTCTTATCTTCTGTTACGAAAATAATATTTGTGTTATTAAGGCTACATAACACATCAAATTTTACTTGCACCTTTCACGGGTACAGGATATGTACATGGTTGTTTTGTTGATTTGACTTCAACGGATGTGTGCCCTGATCATAAAAATATAAAAATGGCCATGGTAATTAAAGTTATGATGTGCTTTTGTGCTTAACTTGTTTAGGAAACGGGGTCCATGCATTAAATTTAACACTGCTTTACTAGGCCCTAAACTCACCTAAAAGCCTCTTTAAAGTAGACAGGCTCCATTTATTGATTTACGAGTAATGCATACTCCTTACTCCATTCGATTGAACATTTAAGAATCATAATCGATCAAAAAAAGGACTTCCTTTGAGTGCACATAAATCTCCATCGCATATTACTTGTTGAAAACGATCTAATATCTCACTTCAACAGTTCAACTCGTGTAAGTGGAACTTTTTTTCAAACAAATTATATAGGGTTTTTCTAACTTGTGCCCTAAGGGCACAAGTTAAGTACACCAAAAGTATACAAGGGCTCACGAAAAAGTACATAGGGATTCACATAAAAGTATAGACATGTAGTTTTATGTGGGTCTCTATGTACTTTTGGTGTGCTTAACTTGTGCCCCTATGGCACAAGTTAGAAAACCCCAATTATATATGCTTGTAGCATAGCTCATTAGGCACTAAAAAAATCATATGGAGTTTTTAAATGCATTGATGCAACAAGTAGTTCACTGCTTGATGGAATGTAGCGGTAACAATGGTCATCATCAACTTCACATCAACGTCACATCATTCATTTCATATCTTCGTCATACAATCTTTACCTGTAGTGGTCATCACATTTTTTTACCATTTACCTATAGACCATATAAGCACACAAATACCCCACAACACACACGTAGACACACACAAAGTTCTAATTTAATCGGTGGTCGCTACCACCAATTTCTTTTTTCTTTGTTTGATAGCGTGTGAAATAGGAAAACATGGGAGACTACACGTGGTTTTCACCCTTGTAGACTTGTAGTTACACCCGATTTTACAAATATTCAACTAAATTATGATGAAAGTCTTAAGTCCAAAATTACATGAAATAATTTTAATATCGGTACTTTTGCATTTATTTCAACAACACAATCTTATAAGCCCGCAAAAACGAGCGATTTAGATTATGTGTTCAATCTCAACTTCTTCAATTTGTAGAAAGCATCTAAACATTATTTAAAGTTGTTTTTGTGAAACAGGTCATGAATTCAATCTCGACTTCTATATATCGTTGAAAACATCGAACTGACTTTTCGTGATATAATGACTTTTTCTGTATCCAAATAAAATCTCAAAAAAATATAAGACCACCGTAATAATACCATGAAGCACGCGTCTAGGTCCACCTCTCCCTTGCACGTGTCTTGCTTACTACAGTTGGAGAACTCGGTCGTCTGGACGACCGAGTCTTGGAGGTTTGTTGTATGTGCGTGTTTATTAAATAATGTTTGTGGAGTATATTTGTTTTTAAGTGAAGTATGTTTTTACGATAAAGTTGGTTTTTTTATTACATTAAATTAGTTGTAAAGAGAACAATCATGGTTCTAAAAGGCACGCAAAAGCCTTTAAAAGCCTCGCATAGGCGTGAGGCTGGTAATGCCGTCACGCCACGCGTTATGCTGCCTTATAACACGTCTTTTTTATAAACTCGGTATATATGAAATATAATATAAATATATAAATATTTTTATATTGTGTGTCGTCTTATGCTGGGCTTTATAAACGAAAAAGTTGATATAATTCTGAAGTGACTATCTCCTTATTACTTCCTGCCAAATATTGCCAAATAAGCATTAAAAAGAATAATGACATGTCATAAAAAGAAAAGGGAAGAAGAAGAAGGAAGAAGAAGGAGGCGTTGGAGGCAAGTAAACCCCACTACTCCCAACCGCTTTCTCTCTTTATATAAATACAAACACACACACTTAAAAACACACACACATTTCTATATAATAAACCACCATGATCTTCACCATATTTCACTCATTTCTAACTTTCACATTTTGATCTTCAAAACCCATTAATATTTTCGAAAACCCATTTCAAATCACCAATCTTTTTTTAATTTCATCAAGGTAATATACCTCATTTATTCACTATTGGTTTATACTAAATATTGGGATTTTTGAATTTAATAATATAATTTGATTATTGATTTTTAGAACCCAGTAATATTTTTAAAAACCCATTTCAAATCACCAATCTTTTTTTAATTTCATCAAGGTAATATACCTCATTTATTCACTATTGGTGTATGCTAAATATTGGGTTTTTGAATTTAATAAACTAATTTGAGTTTTGATTTTTAGAACCCAGTAATATTTTTAAAAACCCATCTCAAATCACTAATCTTTTTTAAATTTTACCAAGGTAATTAGCTTATTTATTCACCATTGGTTTATGTTATTTATGCTACTATATGTGATAAAAATATTGGTTTTTTTTTTTTTTTTTTTTTTTTTTTTTGATCTTTAAAACCCATTAATATAATAAAAAAACCCATTTCAAATCACTAGTCTTTTTTTAATTATAATAAGGTAATTGTTAGCTAATTTGTGTTTTTTTAATTAATAATTGATTTATTTTTTGTTGAAATGTTGATCATGATTCAGATTGATTCTAATAAGGTTTTTGGGTGTTTTAAAGGTTATTGCTTTATATAAAGATTTAATTTTAAAAAAGAATTATTCTCTGTTGACTGTATTGATCTTTAATCTTTTTTTACTTTTTATGAGATGGAGTTATATATGAATAATGTTTTTGTGTTAGTTTTTATTATTCATTGAAATTTGATGATGATTTTATAATCTTTACAGTGAATTTAGCTCATAATTTTGGCGGCAAAATTGGCAGATTATAGAAGAAGATGTTAGGGGAGCTAATCACAAATAGTCTTGTGTAAGTTACTTTTTATTTTTATTTATTTTTTTTTTTTTACTGTTTTGGTGCAAGTCAAATTTTGAGTGATTTGGTGGTGTTTGGTTATGGATGCAGGTTGATTCTTGGATATGCTTATCCGGCTTTTGAGTGTTTTAAAACGCTTGAGAAACATGGTGTTGAAAATGGTGAATTAAGATTTTGGTGTCAATATTGGTGAGTTTTCGCTTATAATATGATCTTCAGTGGTGTTTGGGATTGCTTATTAGTTATGCTTCAGCTTATTGCGTTTTGATATAGTGGATGAGTAGTCTTAAGGATGTTTAGGATTGCTTATCAGTACTGCATATATGATCATTTCTAAGTGGAATAAGCAGTTGCTCGAAGGTAGATAGATGGATAAGCAGTTGTTTGGGATTGGTTGTTAATCATGCTTATGCTTATTGCGTTTTGATACAGATGTGCTGTTCTGAAAATATCTAGGATACTTATCAGAACCGCTTATATGATCATTTCTAATTGGAATAAGCAGTTTTGAATAAGCAGTTGTCTAAAGGTAGATAGATAAATAAGCAGTTTCAATAACCAACCCCAAACACCCTGGCTTTAGTTACAATCATTGGAAGTTGAGCTAATTGGATGTGTTGGTCAACTACTTTGATTCCTTCTTATTGTTGTCCATTAAAGTCAATTGAGGAATAAATTTGCTTTTCATGATAAGGAACGTGAAGTATTTTAGATAATTAGATATATTCGGGATTGAAAACTTTCATGATTATGCACCGAAGAACATTGGATGATTTTGAGTGCTAATGATAATGAAGTTTGAGAGATACCATTTGTCCTAATTATTGATAGGGACATGTGTTTAACCATGATTGGGTTGGAGTTGCTTGTTAATGTCTTAATCAACGAATAGTTTGTCCAATTTTTAAAGCATGCCTTTATTTCTTTATTGTATGGGTGCCATTTGGTTACATCACAAAAATGATGTAGGTGGCAACTGGCAAGACAATCGAGTTTGTTAAAACGGGTCATTATTAGCTAAAAAATGTAAATGGTCGGGTTGGGTTGACTTGCATACACTAAATATTACAATTGTAATCCATATTCTTAAAAAGTGATTCTAGAAGGTGTATACAATAAACTACACTTGGAGAATTTCAACCTATTTTATTTTTAACCTTTAATCCCACTTGACGTGTTAGAGTTAAATAATAGATTAAACATAATCGAAATCAGTACATGCATAAGTAAATGGATTGTAATTGACACAATGGATAAGTATTTTTATGTTTTCATGTTATCCCTTCTTGTTCAAGATTTCATTTCACTTTAGTTATGTAAAGATAAGGACCCACTTGAGTCATGCTCCTAGAAACATTTGAGTTATAATGATGATGTAAACTCACATGGAACATGTTTGCTTCTATCAAAATCTTTATTTTATCTTTACCCTTTGGCAAGAAATAGCAAAATGTCGTATGCATAGTTGCTTAATTCCACAAGAAACCGATCTTTTCCACCGAATCATAATAAGATTTCGCATAAAGTTTGCAACTTTTATGTAAAGTGTTGCTTGTTTCTTAACAATTTGATCATGTGAGTTGTTGATAACGTGTTGATTAACAAATACTTCCTTTTCAGGGTAATCGTTGCAATACTCACTGTTTTTGAAAGGGTAGGCGATTTATTCATTTCATGGTAGGTTTTCATTGGAAACAACTTCACGTGAACACAATACAAAAAAACGGTGAAATTAATCAATTTTGTGACGATGTTTTTGTAGGGTTCCAATGTATGGAGAAATGAAGCTTGCACTTATTATCTATTTATGGTATCCTAAAACTAAGGTAAAAAGAACATCAAACTGAATGCCGAATAATACCAATATGAGTGATTATACTTTGTGCACATAAAGTTGTACTCATTATGGTCATCATATGGGTATATATTTGTAGGGGACATGGTACGTATATGAAGCAATGCTGAGGCCATTTGTGGAAAACCATGAAACAGATATAGAAAGAAGTTTAAAGGCACTGAGGTCGAAAGCGTGGGATGTGGCAATATATTATTGGCACAATTCTACGGAATTGGGTCAGACAAAGTTTTTTGAAATAATTGATTATATGGTCTCTAAGCCATCATCAACACGTGAGGTATATAATCTTTTTCCTCTTATTTTCGAACTGGATTTATTATGATTTAGAATTCGCAGTTTTGAGGATTGCTGAATAAGTTATCGGGTGGTGATAAACACATAATAAATCTTTTGAGTTTTGACACTTCTGTGTTTTTTGGAAGAAAAAAAAAACTGCTCTATCTCCTTGATAATTAAATTGGGCAAGGCGTTTTGTAAGTGACCGTAATGGAATAATCAATATCAAAATCAAAATCAGATGGAACAAAACAGATTGCAGAATTTAAAGCATGTGCTTTAAGATTTACATCTGAAATGACCTACGATAATCAGATAATCAGAATCACTTTTGTGAGAGCTACTCTTGAACAAACTATTTAATCAAAACCACTTTTGCTATAATCACAACAGTTACCACTAAACTAACCATTTGACCTTTAAATGGTTTATCATCAGATAAGATAATCCGCTTTATCAAAATGCAAAAAAATTATCTACCATTTGGAAAACAGAACAATCATGTAACTTTCAAAGGGCAATACCAAACCCCCTAACGCTCTAACGGATTTGATTGTACCATAAGAACTGTGTTTTAATGATGGATCATTGTGCACTTTTTTATAAAGCTGTTTAGTATGCTAATTCATGATCTTTTTTATTTCACAGGTGTTGCAAAATCATCAAGACTCTAGGGAGGGACGTCCGCCACCACCTCCAGTGACTCCAACCTCTTTTTTTCGATCAGAGCCAGCTGAAGACAGGTGGGCACCCACTGCTCCGCCGCTGCCAAACAACAACAGCCGCCATCAGGCTGTATACGCAGAGGAACTCCACCTTCCACCGACACCAACTAGATCCCCTTCGAGAGAACCTTATTGGTTAAGATTTAGACGCTCTAGATGATGAATTTGATTCTTTCAAATTCGAGACTCGGTGTACAGATTGTAAAAAAGCATAGAACAAACAACAAACAAAAAAGAAACCAGTAGTTTTGACTTCCATTTATTCAATTCATTAGTTTTTTCTTTCTTTTTTATTTCTTCAAATTATAAAGAAAATCTAAGTTAACCAATGGTGGGTGTTTTACAGTTGCCTTTATAGACCACTATAGTTGGTTAGTTACCTTTAATTTTTACTCCAGGTTTTTTTGAAAAATATAATGTCATTTAACCAACCAACAATACACAGAAAAAACTGGGTAACGATCCTCTCTGGCGTCTGGCCCTCACTGACAAGTCTCACGGCCAACATGTGAGAGGTAAATCGCATAATACCATGATTAAAGGACATGTAGCCGTTATTTGAACCCATCCCTAACCATTAAACTATATTGCGGAATGCGGAGACGCCCTAAGCTAATACTTAATAGTCAACTTTCATTTAATCCTCTAAGTTTAAAGTACTCTATTGTGCATTCAATGGCAAGAGTATTTGATATACAATGGGCGAGTGCCTTTAGTGAGCAAATTCCTATCACTAATAGTTATCTGTTCATTTTTAGTCGTCATTAGTGTTGAAAAAACATAGTCACTAATGTGCACAAGCTATTTAGAATGTCACAAACTCACAACCCATCCCAAGTTAAACTAGTCCCTTTAGCAATGGCAGATGATCCGTGCACGAGAGAGATTTAACAGCTAAAAGAAAGATCAATATCGGCAACTTCACGCTTAGCCAAGCATCATATTTGGTTATTTACCAAAATCGGCATAAAGAATGAGTGACTAATAGCAACTGAAACTCTTACTTTGTGCCACAATGGTGTTCGATGCCTTGATGGTGTACCAACCAATTTTAGTGTTATATACACAACATCTCAATTAAGTGACTAATAGCAACCGAAATCTGTCAGTAATCATAATAACCAGTCCCATTAGGGAAACATTCTGTCAATACCATGTTATCAAGTAATTTATTTGAACGAGTCAAGCACACCCGATGCATTTAAACTAAATCAACAAAGTACCCTAAGTGTAAGAAATGAAATTAAAAGTAGAAGACTATACTAGTCATTTAGTCAATTAACCTTATACACTTTTGTCATGTTCCAACTCGGTCAGACAGAAGCAGGCAATCAAACGCAGCACTTACAACACGAACGAAAGCACTAGAGACTTGAGTCCAAAGGCGCTGCAAGACACTTGATCCATCAGCTTCAGGAGAATTTGACATAGGCTGCAAGTAAGCCCAAGCAGCCTCCTTCACTAACCTGTTCCTAATCAATATCTCATAACGTGAATGAGCAACATAGGATGGAGCTTTTGGTGACTGGACGAAGTTTTTTGGCGAAGGTAAAATGTCCCTTAGAGAAGTATATGAACTTGGTTTTATAGAAACCAGCTCAAAATCGGACAAAGAAGAAGAAGCTGACGTGCCGGCGGTGGTGTTCCGTCGTTGAATGATGGTCATGGGTGGTGTGTGGTGGGATCATTGGCTGCTGTCATGGTGGAAAATATGAAAATGAGATGTTACAAAGTGTAGGAGGCTTTATAAGACTAATGTATGTGTTTTGTAGTATGAGTAAAGAAAATTATTGGCGTATGTTGTCCATGTCTTTAGCAGCCTTTTTGGAATTTCTTCAAGGTTTATACTAAGTAACAGAATACTAATATCATAATCTGACTAACAGATGATTTGTAATTCATGTGCAAAGATTATATAGTAAGTATTCAGTAATTTAAGGCTAATGCAGTATCTGATTCCCCTATTTACTGGATAAAAGTTTTTTGAATTAAACAATATCCTATGGAAATGGGGCACATTGGGGTATAGCATTTCAAAGTTTATCTATAAACAAATCTTGTCAGTTTAAATTAATCAATAAAATCTTTTAAATATTTAGATTATTTACAAAATATTCGGATTTTGATGCTCTATGTGTAACAACCAGACAAAAAAAGTAGAATGATGCTTTTTGAGATCCAATCCAAATATTTGGTATTTTGGTCAAATCCTCAAGAACCAAGACTCTTTGAGATTCTTCTAAACTTTACTATAAGGAGGCGTTTGGTGTTGCACTGTGTTTGTCCATTTAGTAAATCATATATTCAGCTGTAACAAAACCAAATCAAAAGATAGTGCCTGAATATGCTTGAATATACACCATTTGTGTTTGGCGAATTTGAGAGATATCCCCATGAGCGTTTCCGAACTCTTTTCCTTGTCACCCCTAGCCCCCTAGGTTGTGTACCACTAGTACACAGGTACACATCTTAGGGTCAGCCAAGTAAAGGGTTCGGAAGATACGGTAAAAAAAGGGTAAACGGTCACGGGGATATCAAAATGCTTGACCACGAGGTTACCTTGATGGTGTGTTGTTTTGTTGCGACAGCTATAGAACTAATTTTTGAACCATAAATAATCAGATTAGCATAATCAGTTACCCAGCCACTAGAAAGTTAATTATAGGTGACTAAAAAAGCAAAAAGCTGGTTATTACTCTCAAAACGCAATGTAAAACACCCGCTAATTGATCATAAAACATTACATTGGCCCAAACCCTATGTTGGTTCAATCAGATAAGCAAGTAATCTAAAAGATTTAACTCATGGTTGATACATTGATGATAAACCATAAATTACAAGTACAGGTACAGCAAACTAAATCGCAACGAGAATGTTGGTATACTGAGGTCATCCCAACAGCTTGAATGGAATTGTTTCTTGTTCTACTGTACAACAAACCTGCTGTGCTTTGTATCTGAATTTCAGTCTGATTGTATCCTCATGGCAATCAGTATGAAAAACAACAGTTTCTCAGTGCTGATGGTGTTGAGCCGTTTTTCGATTCTGATTGACCTTGGCTCATCTGGGTGCACCATTTACTGGTGCAGCGGGAGCACCAGATGGCAGAGTGTTAGCCCTTGGTGTCCCGACTTCTGCCAGCCCAAATTCTTCACTAAGCAAATCAACTCCGTCCCATTCAGGTACTACAACTAGTTAAGGACTGCAGTTTCAGCATTTCATATTTGGATTATATGCATATAAAATAACATTTCTTTTCACTTGTCCCATCTCAGACAAAAATGGCTGTGTCCTGTTTAAGTCATATGTGTTAAGTAAACATTGCCTATTTTAACAATATACAAAGTTATGAACAATGAACATAAAGGATACACTCTGTGTTCCAGATATCCGTCAGAGGAACTTCTCTATCTGATAGGAGCCAATAGTCTTCGTTATTCTGCATAGACAACCAAACACAGGCTCGTTTTACAAATTTTCAATAATATAACAATTAGTCAGCTAACCTTTTGGAAATAAACTGTGTATGTTGAGCATGATTACTTACATCAGCATCTGAAGGAACAATCCTCATAATCCTACTAGGTGAGTCTTCGGGTAAATTAGAATCAGCGTTTGTACTGTGAGCATGTTGTGGCTGTGGTTCAATAGTCACCTCTGGATTATTATCTGAGCCAGAACAAGAGGCAACTGGCGCCACCGTAGGTTGGTCAGCACCATTAGCATCCTCAAACTTTTCTTCAAATTGACTATAACCCCAAATGAACATCATTAGGTTTCAAGCAAAAAGAATTAAAGAAGTACTTAAGCATCTTATAGTGTCACTCATAACTGAAAGTATAAATGGCACATTCAACCCATTAACTTATAAACGGGTTAAGTGTTTTTTTAATGGGCTCACCGCACATAATTATTACTAGATAAAATAGGTAAAAAGTCATCCAAAGTGCCTTTTTAATGATAAAACCTCCTAAATGGTTATAGTTGAAATTTCGAGTATTATCAAAATTAAATAGCTTCCGTCTTGAACAATAAGTATGTCCGGTCTACCTGCCCGTCACATCTTAACCCGTTACCCGCCCCACCCATTTTCTCCCACATTTAATCAATACTCAAGTGTACCTGACAAGATATACATCAATAGGGCCCATTGTGCTTCGAAGGATTATCCTGTACCTCCGTTGTGGATAATCAACAGCCTGAAAAATCACAAAAGGCCCGTCGCATATTAAAGCCTTGAAATCTAAGAAAAGGATATGTAACTTCCTATTTCATACTCACCTCATCAGGGTCCGGAACTTCAAGAGTGGTCCCATGAGGAGCCTTGATTGCTATCAAGGTTTCGTTCTGTCAATCAATATGACCATCAGATATTTAAAATAATCTAGCATAAGTGGGAATTTACGTAACTACTGAAAGTTTAGATTAAAAAAAGTGTAATAATTATTTAAGATTAAACTTCACCTGAAAGCACGGTAGACCTTTTATGTCATCTTCAGTCACAAAAAGCCATCTGAAACAGCGGAATATCAGTAAGAAACTTAAACCAACAATATTTGACTAATGCAACTTACATAAATGAACAGAGGAGCAAGAAATTACTTTTGGTTTGCGTTATCTTCGCTCATGTCCCTCATTTTTTCCTGCATTTCCCTGCAAAATATGTGAAATCAACTAAACAAGATAAATTCAAAATTTCATAATAGCGAACATTGCAACTCGGATAATCGGAAAGAAAATTAACCTGATGCGTTCATCTAATCTATTTTCTTCCATAGAAAGTTTTTGAACTTCTGCCTGCACCCAAACAACAAAAGTTGATCAGTCATTGACCAAGACTCGGTCCAACAGAATTGTGATATGTACAGGTAGCAGTTTTAACCTACTACTGATAAATGAGTTGATTCAGGTAATAATTTATCTGACAGGTCGAACAGGTGAATATAAAAATATAGCTCAGAAAAACGGGTCAAGAGGGTTCAAAATCGACAGAGCAGAAGTGTATTTTAATGGTAAAACCTTTCAAATTATCATTCAAAATTTAATTAGTATTGTAATAATACAACTTTTGTAGAAGTACACAAAAAAATATAATCCATCCCGTTTTGTTCCAACACCACAAAAATACTAGTTTTGATCGGACACGTCACCAATTACCCAACTCGCCTGACCCACCCAATTTGCCACCTCCAATAAGTAAACACTACATTAATGCAATAAGAGCAATATTCACGTCTGCATACCTGTAACAGGGAGATATCATTCTCCAACTCTCCAGGTTTTGAATCATCGAGACCTCTACACAGATAATTACAAAATTTAAAGTAAGTTTGAAATGTACTTAGCACCTCATTTACATGTGCATGATGTAAAAACGAGCAAAACAAAAAACTTACTTCCAGCGAATTCTATTTTTGAGCTTCTTTTCAATTAGACCAATCCCTTCGAGAACATTTGTAATATCATATATCCGCCTCTTTTGCACCTGTAACATGAAATCTTTTTAGTATTTATCGCATATAAAAAGCACATGCGCAATATTTGTTCAAAAAGAAAAGAAAAGAATAGTACATCCAATGTTTCTGCAGCATTATTCAGATCAAGAACGCCATCTTCGGCATGTTTAAGGAGGTTGATGAATTTTTTTGTCAAAAGGCCTGAAAGGTTTTGAATTTCAATCAACAAATAATTCCGTTCACATATACAGTAAGAACCTTTTGAGCGCCAGTAGGAATAATTCAACTGAAGTTACCTAGTGAGCTGTCATACCGGCAGCTGCCAGGAGTAAGTGGAGCAGGTGAACCTGTGTTGAACAAAATAGTTTTCAACTCAGAGGTCTATTATTTTCAGTAAAATCTACAGCAGTTAAAGTAATCCAATCCATTAGTTCTACTAGATAACAGGCACGGGCGTGAGGGATGTTTGGATTTGCACTTAAAGCAAATTATCTGGTTATTGTGACTTGCAGTTGAAAATTTTAACTTTTTAGGCTCTAATAAACAGAATCTGCTTCTAATTATCTGATTACCCCTTCTTTTAAACTAACTTGAGATACTTCCACTCCCATCCCAAAGGACGCAACACTTTTTATCACAAGAATGTCATTGGTTATTGTATGTATATCAGAGTCGAAATTGCCAAAACTTAACAGATGCTAATGCTAACTTGATTATGGCAACTTCAAACAGCAAAGACAATATCTCTCAGACCGCCTTACAGATTTGCTTATACAGAATTTTGTTTTGGAGATGTAAACAATGTAGGATTCAGATCTGATGCTTTATAGGTTTATACATCGTGGCCAACCGACCAAAACCTTTTTTTTTCTGACATCAATTAGTTTTATTGCTAGAAGTTTCAGGTTCATCACTCACTTTGAAATCACACACCCAAACACCCTCTACTGCCTGCTAGTCAAAGCACATGATCAAACAGTGTTATAGCAAGTAAAACAGACCATATACCAATGGTAATCATGCCTCACCGGTATTTGAAACAGGGGTCTGTGGAGCAGTCTTGTTCTTTCCACCTTTCGGACGTCCAGCTCCCCTTCCGCCTTTTGCTGGAGTATGAAGAGGACTACTAATCGTAGTAGTGTAACCAACGCTTCCCCACTCATTAGACGAAACTTCATTGTAGGCTGTTCCAAGCTTTCTCTTCACTTGCTGTAAAGCAGTGAATCATAAATCAAACATATCGTCTTCTTTCCTTAACCCTTGATTATAATCCAAAATAACCATCTATAAACTAAACATAAACTGCCACACTTCTATATTACCAAAGTGCCTCTCAGACCATTAGGGGTGTTTAGAATTGCGTTTGAAAAACTGCGTTTTCTCCTTAAAAGTAGCAAGTATACATAACTTTCAAAAAGTTTACCAAACGCTATTCTCTAGAAGTTTACATCTTGCAGACACAACAATCAGAGAATCAATTCATTAACGCAAGCCCAAACACCCTATAAGATTGATCGATTTTTATCAGGTAACATTTTCTTTCGAGTTCATCACACCTTGTTAACCACATCCAAATTAAAACAACTTCATTTGTGGATAACGCATTAAGCAATACACAATTTGCGATTCAAATTACAGTCCACTAACTAACCTAGCAACCATTCAACAAAATCAGCTAACTTAATTCACAATGCTAGTACTTTAAACAACTCAATTACACAATCTCAGCTAAATTAACAACAAAACTAATTAAAAATCAAACAAGTTAATCACAATTAATCACACTTATAAACATAACAAACATCTCCAACAGCGCAATTACACAATCTCAGCTAAACTAACAACAAAATTAGCTAAACTAATCAAACACACTAGTCACAATCAACTAATCACACTTATTAAACACAATTAGCACCTTAAATAGCTCAACGAAACTAACTCAACTATTTATATCTTCTAACGAAATTTAACAGCATATTCAGCCTTAAAACAAAAACAACTAATATAGTCAACCACATTAATCAAAAATTAAACCACCACCAAGTTAGCGTAGTGGTTAGGCACCCTCATGTCCTCACAAGAGGAATGAGGTTCAAACCTGATATACTGGTTAGGCCGTGTACATCTGAGTTAAAGGGGATGTTTGTTTAAGCTTATGTATGGACTTATGAGCTAATTTAATTCCAGCTTATATATTTTGAAACATGTGGGCTTATCTAAGTTTTTATGACATGATAAACTTTATATAAGTCCCAAAAAAAAAGGACTTATGAAATATAAACTGAAATCATATAAGCTCATAAATATACTTATGAGGTGTTTGTTTAAGCTTATTTGTGGGCTTATGAGCTTATTTGATTTCGGCTTATATTTCATAAGCCCGTTGAAACTTATATAAGTTTATCATATCATGATAACCTCAAGGCAATAAGTCTCAAAATAAGCCGGAAAAAATAGGGCTTATGTTATATAAGCCGAAATCAAATAAGCTCATAAGCTCACAAATAAGCTTAAACAAACAACCCCTTAACCCCCCCCCTCCCCCCCAATTACACAATCTGAGCTAAATTAGGTCAAATCAACTCCAAATTTAATAAAAAAAAATTATAAAAATAATTATAAAATTTTATAATAAAGTGATATAACTACCGGAGATTTAACAGTAATCCCTTCATCAACAACAACCACCTGCTGCTGCTGATCAGTTCGATTCACATCGTTAAACCGATGATAATCATCCACCGGAACAAACGGCGGTTTAGTCGACGTAAACGGTAACCGCCGTTGCAAGATCTGTCCTCCGCCGCCGTTTGCCGAAGGCGGCGCCGCCATCTCACGGGTAGCTTCTGACATTTTATTATTATATTTTATATAATAAGGTTATAAATAAATTAATTAATTATTTATTAATTTAAATGGTTAATTAGATTGAAGATGAAGTTAGGGTTTGTGGAGAGAGGAGAGAGAGAGGGCAGAAAACGAGGGAAGATGGAATTATTTGGTTTGGTTTGGTTTGGGATTAGATTTGTGGAGGGAAGGATGGGAAATGGAAATGGTGGGTATGTGCTTTGGGTCCTTTTGGTTTTGGGTTTGTGGGTTGTTGGTCCTCTTGGTTTTTTTTTAGAGGTTTTACGAAACGTAGACCGGTCTGTTGTAGTGATTAGGGCTGATCAGGGTCCAAAACCGGACCCCGCTAACCAAAATTGGACCATACCGTCCATACCAAAAACCGATTTAGCCTAAAACACATGGCTGAGGACTGGACCAAACTATCCGGTCCGTGTTCGGGTCGGCCCGGTCCAGTCCGGTTCGTCGGTCGGTCCGATCCAACAAAGCATAATGTCCGGTTGTGCGTAAGACTAAACTGGACCGAGGACCAGACCCAAATACGTTCGGTCCGGTTTGGGCCGGTTTCTCGGTTCGATACGATCCACGGTCTATAATACTTAACCCTAGTGCTGATAAATGATATGTGGAAGGTAAGGTTGACTAGGCGGTATGCTAATTTGAACATTTTCTTACAAATTTTTCTTATTTGGAGCCAACTAAGCTTTGAGCTTGAAAGTTGGCTCCGAAGTTGTTGCATGCAAGGTTTGAAGTTAGGTCTCAACTAGAGAATTATATGCCTCCACCATAAAGCTACACCTTTAGGTTTTTTAATAAGGTGTGGCGGTTAAGTTATGGTAATCATAATCTTTAAATCATTTGCTTCAAATGGTGATAATAGATCATTTTAGTACCTAAAATCAAAATGTATCCAATGTGATTGGACATTAATCAAAATAACATAATGCAAACGTACAATGCAAGCGTAATAAAATTTAATACCATTGGAAGTAGGGGTGAGCATCGGTCCAAGACTGGACCGGACTGGACCGACAGGACCGAGGACCGAATTAGCCAAAAAGCCAAGATCGAAGACCGGATCGAGTGTGTTCGGTCCAGTCCGATCTCGGTCGGTCCGGTCCAGCAAGGCCAAATAATTGGTTTGTGGTCCGGATCAGAACGACCGGATCGAAGACCGATTTAGCCAAAAAGCCAAGACCGAGGACCGGACCGAATGTGGTCAGTCCAGTCCGGTCCGGTCTGATCTCGGTCGGTCCAGTCCATTCGGGTCGTTTGCTCAGCCCTAATTGGAAGTATATTAAGTAGAGTGGATTTTTAGACACAACAATTACACTAAAACCCCGTGACGACGTGACCCACCAAAACACCAATACAACTAAAATTACACATAATTGATACAGAAATGTTGCAAAGGTGTTGATGTCATTTAAATAAAAAAAATATATATATCTTTATACTCTAAGGGCATGTCTGGCGTGCAAGCTCACAAGAACATATCGAAATATGAGTTTATTTTCTTAAGAAAAATAAGTCATGTTTGATTGACCCGGCTTGAAAAATCATGTTAAGAAAACTTAGTTACAAAAAGGAATGCTTGTTAAAGAGACAGAGAGAGAGAGAGAGAGAGAGAGAGAGTAGTACGAGATAATTTATTTGTTTTACAATAATTTGACAGTAGTTAAACCCGACCAAAATTATCACTTTCAAATAACGCTAATACAATTCAAGTTTGGTTGAATTCCAATTGTTTGAGAATTGATTGGCACTCTCATTTGTTATTCGCATACTCAAATGTACAAACTGTTAAACATATAATAAATGTACAACTGCAAAATGCACATATTAGAATGTACAAATAAGAAATTGGAATGTGCAAATAATTAGCTTAATTTTTTAGTTATCTAAAATTTCAATTTAAGCCAAAGAGTTCAGCTTTCCATTACTTTTCTATGGTGTGCTTGAATTTGCTTATTAAACATTTTTTAATCTTTTTAATACATATGATACTCATTTTATAATGAGATCCGAAACCCTAAATCCAAAGTACTTGCTAGATATTTTGACGATGAAACAAGTAGCTTCGAGTAATTTATTATAAGTTGCTTTTATAGTAACACCCACACATATACATGTCGGGTTTTTTAAGACGTTGTCTTCACAAAATAAAGTATTGGGAAACTTTTAAGTATAAGAACCACAATACGGACCGATTAACGAACTCTCCAACTAGCCAAGCGTGTTAATCTAATCTAGTTACATTTATTTGGTCTAACTTTTGGCTACTTGTGAGTTGTGATCCAACATATTGAGTTATTGACATCTCATGATACTTTTATGATGAAACTTATGATATATGGCTCACCATGTTGCTTGTTTTCTCATTAGGATTTGATTAGTTTAGAGCAAGGTGCTTAAAGATATGGATCTTTGTTTTCTTCTTTTCAAAATCGTGATCGTAAAATATTATTGAAAGATCAGATCCGAATCTTGCTATAGTGTCATTTTTCTTAATAGACATTGTAAAATTATGCAAATCTACATATAACTATATTTCATATATCATAAAAACAATGTATGTCAAAATTATGATTATAAAGTGTTTAATACAATTAGCATTTTGTTTTTCATATTCAACAAAACTTGCTACAAAAAATTGTAGTTTTTTAGCTTGTGGTTCAAGAAAAGTAAGATCAAATCGATCGAGATCTTAAGATCCTATAGTCAAGATCGGGATCCTATTAAGATCCTATCTCGCAAAGATCCTACGTAGGATCTGAACCGTTTTTGCTTATTAGTGTTGTAAAATCTTACGATTCTATGATCAGGATTGAGATCTTAGCAACCATGGTTTAAAGGAGTAGCATGAATTTTTTTATTACACGCGCGCAATTTGTTTTGGAAAATATAGTAACATCTAGTGTGTTTTTTGAAAAGCAGCATCTCTATCACTAGGTATACCGGTAAAATATGACTGTTTAGAACCTATCTCCTTCATAACATGCTTCGACAATACTGAAAATTGTTGTTAAAAACGATGGCAAACTGCGACATGCAACAAAGAGTGATTCATAAGCTATGATAGTTTATTATTACCTTTTGTGTTAGTGCATGTAGTGTAATTGTTATTGATGACGACATGAAGTCACTATAAAGCAAGCCAAGTGTAAACCCCTTCAACATTTGTTGAAAGCAGGGGTACCAATGCAAAATATGAAAAAGACGGGGGGCCAATATGTAATTATTAAATAAATATATGTTGCGTCAAGTGAACCGTTAAATCGAACCACCATGGCACTATTGACGCGTAACAACATAATGAACATATCGTTACATTTTACTTTGCTATAAGGTTTTCATTTATGTAAAACAACATAAATTAAAGCTAAACTAATGCAACATAAGTTATAAAAAAAAAAAAGGAAATCAAATGGTTTCATGCTACCAGTCTTATTATGCAGTCTGTACCGATGAAAAACTCATTATGTATAACCTATTTAAACTTTTGATTCATTATACATAATATTTTAAACTTTTTAGTTATGCTGAGTATACATGAGAAAGTATATTGTGCATGACGAGTTTTTCATCATTACAGACTGCATAATGAGACTGAAAAAAAAATGCATAAATCAAGAATAAACTTTACCCTAAACTTTAATATGCAATGATAGTAAGAAGATCCTTTTGGTAATTTTAGAGATCCATTGTAATAACTAAAAGTAGACCTCATTTGACACAGTAGCAAAATATAAGCTCAAACATATGTCAAAAAAGAAAAGAGCAATGATTGGGATGCCTAACTCGTATGCCTAATAATATACCTAAACCTATGTGTCAGCATCCTATTGGGGACAGCAGGGGGACCCACTTCTTCACAAACTAATAATTTATTGGCACATCTATTAGGCACACAATTAGTCATATTTTTTAAGCATGCAATCATTTTCCAAAGGAAAAAAGATTTGTTCATCAATGATCATGTGTCAAGTGTCATACCTATTAATGAAAAAACTTTTACGTGTAAATATTATTATGCATGTATGGTGGAGTATGTATAATTTGAAGGCCTTTCAAAATCATTGACCCAGTCTCACACATGCTTATCATGGTCACTGCTTAATTCTTTTTTCTTCTTTTTGGAGTAGTCGCTGCTTAATACTTAGTAGCATAAAATTGACATGAAAATGTAATATGTTTTGTTACAATATGAAACATGTTATAAAAGGTTGCACATCCTCTCTTCATGTAATGGCATCTTAGTATCTCTTTAATAAGTACAATAAAAGTCTGGTGAAAACTTTAATGATTCCCATAAATTTACGCCTCTATTATTCATATTTAACTTTGACGAATTAGTTGTCATTATTCATTTTTTTAAGTCATATTTAACTGCTATGTACATGTATGGTAGACTTTGAAATCCAATCTTTAATGTTTTAAGTTTTAACCATAACTATTTTGACATGGTAAGAGAAGATCTTAAAAATCTACCAATCTAGACATACTGTAGAAGTTAGTTACGACATCCGGTAATTGCCACAAACCAAACCACATGAAAAGCAACAATTCTCTAGTTTTAGGACACTTGAAATTGATACCGGCCTCTTGACTAGACTCTTAACGGCGATCACATTTTGTTCTCTTTTAATACAACACAATGATACCTACCATTCCTATATCGGGCTATGCTAAAATATGACTAAAGAATGATACCATGTAAATTATTGAAGTGTTTCGTATCTCATTAATCAAACCAAATAATACATATATAGGATACAAACCCTAACAAGAGATACTCGGGCCTTAGCCCATACAAACTATAATTGGGCTACGCTAAAATACGACTAACAATATCAAGCAATTTTGTATTCTATACTTAGACGCCTAATCTTGTTTCATATCATTTTGGGTTAATTCTTAATAGTGAAATTATGAGTGTGCAGAAGTCGGGTATGTTGGACATTTTATCTTCAAACTTTTCAATTTATGTTATTCCTTTTTGACCGAATAGTCAATACAACTACACAAGTATTCAAGCTTTAGGGGCCCTTGTAACAAGAATCTTTATACCATATAAAAAAAGACGTAAATAATGATGCATAAAGATCCAGCCATAATTTAACACTAGCATTGTTAATTTGTATGTGTACAATGCCAGAATGAGGGAATCCCTTGCTGGCATGGAATTAAGAACCACAACACACATCCATACTACCTGTGTATCAATTTTTTTAGGTCATTTATCAATCATTCAATCATATATCATATTAAACTTGTATATAAGTTAGAGAAGTGTGAAGTACACATTCGTTTGAGCTAATATGCTTCTAACCATGACAAAAACGCTAGAGTCAAGCGGCAACGTCCTTGGTAGCTTCCGAGAAGCAGCGCTCCTAGTTGGTGTCCCACTTCCAACAGAGCAGGCAGGGTCGAAGGGAACCGCCCTACGTAAGTAACATAAACAGGTTTAGCCTCCCGTCAAACCTTAGCCAATATAAGTGCTTTTTAACAATCATGTCTTTTGGATGTTTTTATAAATGTTTATGTTAAAAGTGCAACTAAGTGCTAGTTTTGACGAAAATAATAGGACCAAACTGTTTTAAGGATCATGTAATTTATTAAAATTCCTTTCCTCTTTCAATCGAGTTGAGCTCAAGCTAGTCAAGTAACATTGTGAGTCAAATTAGAGTTTTAGATTATTAGCTCGTAGGTCTTGCAAGCTTTTATCAAGTTAAGAGTAAATTATATTTTCACACTTTTTATAAACATATACTATGTATTTTTCTTTATATTTTTGAAAGTTATTGTTACAATGTCATACAAAAACAAATCAAATTAATCATTATTTAACAAGCTTAAACTCAAGCTTACAGTGGCTGTGTTTGGCAATAGGCTTTTAACGATTTGAGCTTTTAAAATAAGCTTATTTGTTACGCGGGTTTATGAAAATTTTTATAAGCCATAAGCTGAAGCCCATAGAAAAGGGTTTAAATGGGTTTATAACTAGTCAAAGTACTTAAATACCTTCATAGTATAATAGATTATCACCCAAAAACTGAAAATATACGTGAATTTAATTTAATGTATTTTTATTCGATTTTACGTTAGTAAGCTCCGACTTCAAAAAAGTTTAATAAAAATATAAACTTCTATCTTTTGGCTTAAAATATAAGCTCCAGCTTCAACCGCAGCCCTAGCCCGCAGCCTTACACCAAGCATACCCGATGATATAGCTTAATCACAAGCTAGAATGAAGTTTCAAATGAAAGTTGATGATAATTAACTTGAGCTTCGACTCGAGTGTCCCTGGTTTGAGGTATAGTAACCAAAAGGCACACACCCACCTAACCCCCCCTTATCTAGATTTATCCCTTCACCTGTATCACTCCCCACTTCTCCACCTTAAAACCAAACAACTCCCCAATCCACTCTCACTCTCACTCTCACAAAAAATATGGCAATGGCTTCCTCAACTGCTTCACCAGCAGCAGTTTTATCCTCATCACCAAACACCCCCAAATCTCCATCTTTCATTTCAAACAAATCACAAAGTAGCCTAAGCTTCACCTCCTCTTCTTCTGTCGCTTTCCAATCCAAGTCACTCCGTTCCGCCGTTAACTTCCGTCCAACCGCTTCACGAAAGAACTCATTCCTCGTTAAAGCTTCTGTAAGTTCATTAATTCACTTGAATGTTAATTGTTCAATATTATTACAAGTTCATTTATTATTTTATATAATTTGAGAGTTTGAGTTTAGTTTTTTTTATATAACGAGTTTTCGAGCTTTATGTTTACTAAATGTATACTTAATTGACTGGATGTAGTACATTTTATAAGGAGTTTTATTTAGGGTTAATTGTTTGAAAATGTATCATACTTGCCACTTTTTTTGTTATTGTGTGTACTGAACTTTTTTTGTTCTATTCAACTTTCAAATTTCGATTATTGCGTGTATTTTGTGACTATTCAACTATGTAAAATTGACCATTTTACCCTTCGGAATTTGAAAAAAGTAAGGGTAAAATGGTCAGAAATTAAACACAATAATCGAAATTTTAAAGTTCAGTACACACAATAAGAAAAAATTTGAAAGTGGCAAGTATGATACATTTTCAAGCAATTAACCCTTTTATTTACTACTACTGATAAAGCTTTTTGAGCCGTGCTTGTGTCGAATTGTCTGTATCGTGAGGTTGAGCTTAGCCAGCTTAGCTCGACTTACTTGCAGAGTTAGATATACATACATTATCAGATAATCTGTTTGTGCTTCAGGCCGACTGAGATAGTGTTTGGATGTGTTGATGTTTCAAGTTGTTAAAACTGTTGTTTATTTAAGAATTTGCGTGTAAAACGTTTTTCTAATTAATCATATACTCAGAATTAGAAAAACAGAATATCCGGTTAATCACTTCTAAAAAAGCAACGCCAAACGTCGCCATGGTATCTATTAGTTCAGTACTAGGTTTTTTTATTTCTGCTGTGTAAATTTGCATGTTTATGCAGTGTGAGTTACTTTTTTCTTCTCAGCGTTGTTTATGTATGTAAATGTGTATCAAATACATGTCATACGCCATTTTATTTACTTATGGAATACCAATCAAACATTAGTTTTTGCAGATTAATGACGCTGTTTTCTATAACATGATTTTCCAACACCTTTTGTTTCCTGTTGTCATTAGTTTTTGATAGCTATATCTCATATCAAGAGTTCATCAATGCAGGGACTGCCACTAGTCGGAAACAAGGCACCAGACTTTGAAGCCGAGGCTGTATTTGATCAAGAGTTCATCAATGTAAGTGAATATGAACTGTGTTGTAGTACTTTATTTTAGCGTGTAACTAGTACTTGTCCACGTTCGGATGATAATCATAATTATTGGCTTATTGCCTGGAAACACGTTGGAAATATTGTAACTCTGTATAAATTTGTTGTTGCAGGTTAAGCTGTCTGATTACATCGGCAAGAAATATGTCATTCTCTTTTTCTACCCTCTGGACTTCACTTTTGTTTGCCCAACCGGTGAGTAGAACATTGCTCGTTTAACATGGCATTCTTTTATTGTCTTTATTTTTTCTTCTAATTTTCTTGTCCTGTCTTTTCAATGTAGAAATCACTGCCTTCAGTGACCGGTATGCAGAATTTGAGAAGATAAACACTGAAGTATTGGGTGTTTCCGTAGACAGTGTGGTAATTGCATTATTCATTATTTTTTTTGTAATTATTTTAGGTCTAAATTATGTTTATTTGACTACTGCTGGTATACTTTTTTGCAGTTCTCTCACCTTGCATGGGTTCAAACCGATAGAAAGTCTGGCGGTCTTGGTGACCTGAACTATCCCCTCGTCTCTGACGTGACAAAAACGATTTCAAAAGCTTTCAACGTGTTGATTGAAGACCAGGTACGCATTTGTTAATATTAATTTTTGCTAGTGTTTTGATCGTTTGTATATGATTGATTACTCTTTTGACGTTTCAGGGAATTGCATTGAGAGGACTTTTCATTATCGACAAAGAAGGTGTTATCCAACACTCCACAATCAACAATCTTGCAATTGGTCGAAGTGTTGATGAAACATTGAGAACACTTCAGGTAAACATGCATCATGTTTGTGTACTAGGGTTGGCAAGATGGGTTGGTCGGTAACTGGTAAAAATAAGTTTATGCTGAAACGTGTCATTTTTAAGTCAGACCCGAAAAGACCTCTTTTGTTCTGTATAGAACTTGTTCAGTGGGCCAAACTAAACAAATCAGCTAAAGGGGAACTTGTCCTATGGGCCAGAAGGGTTGAAATTTGCAAATTGTTTTCGATGTATACAACTTTCTAAAACTGGCCCAGTGATCCATTTATAAGTAAACGGGTTGAAATGGCTACTCTATTGTGGACCCTAGAAAATAGGTATGTTGAAACTTTCTTGTTTTCATTATTAAATTGCATTTTTTGTTTCTACTCTAGGCATTGCAATTTGTACAAGACAACCCTGATGAGGTATGCCCAGCTGGATGGAAGCCAGGGGAGAAGTCAATGAAGCCCGACCCTAAGCTCAGCAAGGAATACTTTGCAGCAGTATAATTGGGTAAGTATCCTCATGAAACAAAGATGGCATATCTCCATTGTTGGCTTAGAAAGATTGGTAGATAGCGATTTTTGTTTCCCACATTGTGTTATCTATTGAGATGAATCGAATTGATCTGAGTTTTGGGAGTATTTCTTTTTGGGGATTATAAACTTGTCGAACAAGAAAATGTTATCTGTTGCGTGTTATTACATTACATCCGTCAAAGTTTGTACGTTGAGCCCTAATGTCTCATTTCAAATGGAGGATGTCCATGCGAAGATCTGGTCTTGATGTGGCAATTTTGACCCGTTTAGCTATAAATGGGTGGATTTGAGTGGTGTTTTATTTCCTAACAGGTCAAATGGGTTAAAGCAAAAGGACCTAAACTTATAAGGAAAATGATCAAATGGGTCAAACGGGTAGGAGTTCATTTTATAATTGTATTCATATATACATATCGAAATCTCCAAAACATTAGAATGGAGCTATATCAGCTTGTGATTGTGTGTCGGCTTAACATGCAACAACACTAAATAGTCGATCTTTGTTGTGTGACCTTGTTTGACCCTTTACATAACCCATTAATATGATTAGTGCAGTCACCTTTATTGATGCACTTGTAACCACGGAAAGCGACCACAGAATATTAAACTGAATACACACCATATTTGTAGTTAAAAATGAAGCAAGAAACATGAGGTGCATGATTGCAGATATAAAAAATGAAGGATTCCATAGTCAATGTTGATGGTGGGTGGCCAACAGAAGCAAGAAACATGAGGTTTGAGAATTCCAAACCAATTTGCCTGTTTGGTGGTTGCCATTCAAAGTGTAGTAAACAAAAAGATGTATGATTGAATCAAATTTATTCTTTTTGTCTTAAAAAAATATAATGATTGAAACCAAAAGAATAGTAGATCCCTCTAGATAGAAAATGTGAATTTAAAAACTTCAAGATCCCTCTTTTTTGGGATAATGGAATACATAAATCTTTAATTAGATTCTGTACATATTTCATTAGAGTTTTGTTATATCCTCTTACGTTATCTCTAGTTATCTGATCCGTCAATTCTACCACGTGTCAAGATCTTGTGAGTAAGAGAATACGTAGGAATACAGTATAGAAGGATAAATATGAGGTTGAGATTATAATGAAGTTTGTTCCAGTGATAATGTAAGTTTATTAGAATCCACTTCAGGCGTATAGATAAATAATGTAAATATGTATATACATACAGTTTTTTTCCATGATTATGTAAGTTTAGTAGAATCCAGTACAAGATAACTTGCATATATACATAAATAATGTATCAGTTGAAAAAGAGATTACAGAAGAATGACATATGTGCTAGGGGAATGGCTCAGTATGATTTCAGAAGAATGACATACTTGCTGTAAAAACAGGACATAGTATGATTGTTGTTACTTGTTAGTACATGTACTCATTTGTTTNATAAATAGCCATTAAACTTGCAAAAGCTTTTAACCAAAGTATCATCTCCACATCATCATCATATACATAAACTTCTTCAGAGTAAAATGAGGAAGGGCATTAATCCCCCAAAATTACCAAAACAGGCCTAGCCATTGGAGATGTACCATTTCATAAGTCTTGTATATATATCATTCCCCCCAAGTATATATAACCCAACTACTAATTTCACCAAAAAACTACCATCCATCAAGTGTTTTACTACGTTGGAACTCCAGCCACGCCAGCCTCCGGTACATAATTAAGTCTATCCACCTCGTCCCACTTCAACTTCGTGGCAATCTCATCAGTCGAAACTCCAGCCACTCCAGCCTCCGGTACATAATTTAGTCTATCCACCTCGTCCCATGTCAACTTTGCAGCAATTTCATCATACTCCGGGACGAATTCCTGAAATCAAATATAAATGTTAATTATTTATAATGCGCACAGAGAAATATTTCATGTATATTGCTTGTTTTTTTTAGAAGCTCTTCCTTCAGTTTTCTAGATTTAAATTTGAATGAGAATTATTACTTTTATTTATTTATTATTATTATTTTTGGGTCTAAATTATATTATATTTGTGGTAGTTATTAGTTAATGCCTTTGATCAAAAAAGAGTTCTCCCAAAAGGGAACTGATTATTATAACATTCTCTACAATCTTCTTGGAAACAACCATTAAGTCAGCAACTTATTTTTTATTTTTGTTTCTGTTATTGATTTCTTAATCAAAATAAATATTCTTTGTAGCTCTGTCTTGCCAAGAATATGGTATTATCATGTGGCTGATCAAACTTCAATTAAAATTTCCCACCATTGATTTAGGAATTAGTCGATTAGTGATTGTTAAAGAAACGGTACAACTAGGTCAATGGGTCAAAAGATATTCGAGTTATACTTTTAATAATGAATGAAACTTCTCACTCATTTTATTATGTGTATCGGAAAAAAAAGTATCGCGGATCAACCCAAACTGACCCATTTTAGCCCGTTTCAAGATCTGTACGTTTTGCCATGTTCAGAAAACTAACCTCAAGTTCCCTGACCAATTGTTTAGCATTTGGGGCCGACACAATGATCCGGCGAGCAGTTGGCGAGATAAAGCCTTCATCAACAGCCTTATCAATGAAAGACAGCAACGAGTTATAGTACCCCTCCACATTCAAGAGACCAACCTGCAGGACATGATCCACAAAATAAGTGTACCGCTATTAAATGCAACCGACTTATCAAAAATCACATTTTAACTTGGGCCCACAAAATAAAAATGCTTAAGAATATTAGTTACGATGATGCAACATATCTTCTAAACTATCTATCCACATGCATTTGATTCTTCTATAGTCTATACTACCAACATTTGACCATAAAGATGCCCTTTTTAATTCTTGTAATGTTGATTAACAATTCATACATAATCGAAAAAACATTTTTTATGTGCAATGTATAGGTGTTGAGATTCGTACGGGTTTGTGATGGATTCTGAGCTGAGCCCATGTGATAACTTCTAGCAGTTCTTCAAGAGTACCATATCCACCTGAATATAATACAAGATTGATTATGACTCATCTTTAAGAATTTGAATCTTTACGAGGAATAGAAAGAACTTATATACCAGGTAGAGCGATAAAGGCATCAGCTTGACGAGCCATCTCGGCTTTTCTTTCATGCATATCAGCTACAGCTTTTACTTCACCAACCGTCTCGCCAGTTATCTGTTAAGCTCCAAAATTTTATTAAACAAGCCAATACATTGCATACTGTAGCATACATATTTTTTTATATCCTTTTTTCATCATTTGAATCTTCCTTTTCTGCTCTAACAATTCTTTATCACTTGTCCAAAACAAATGGAACCCAAAAAAATAAACAAGAGACGACTTGAATGGATGGTTCTAGTTTTACAAAAATCGGGCGATTGTCGGTCTAATCTTTCATTATCAGTTGTAAAACTTATGGGACCCGCAAAATAAAAATGACAACAGACCTGAACAGATGTCTACAAATAGTCATTATCAAAATATATTTCTTGTTATAGATTAAAAAATGATAAAAATATAAACTTTTACTAGTAGCATTTTACTAGTTTAAACTAGAGTGGACCAATTTAGTTAGAGTTGAACTAGAAACAAAATAAATAGAAACACCAAGTTGATCTATTGCTATTTATGGTTCAAAAGGCTAGAAGCCAAATTTGTAGAAAATGATGTGAATGGAAGTTGAGTAAATGCATTTTGTATCAAAGACTAGTCAAATCACTATAAATAAGTCCAAACAAGGTAGTATTTAATATCTACACTCTACTTCAAAGCTAATGTTCCTACATTCAGGATACTATTTAACTCTCACAGCACAATGAACAAGCAACTGTAGCATCATTCTTTTGGTTTTTGGAAAATTTCAGCTACATTTTGACACTACAAAGGATAATAATCAAACTTTGATTTGAAGGTTCCTGAATATACCTCTCTGGGCATTAAGGTCCTTGGTATAACCCTGCAAGAAACAAAAAAGATATCCCATTATTATAATGTTGTACAGTTGAAGTCACTATTGCATAGCAGAAAGAAATGATGAAATTTGGAAAGACATGCAAAAGGGACTTCTCATGGAAGACTGTCATTTTATATTTTTCTTAAAATGGCCTTGTATACATGTATTTGTAGTGTATTCAGAATCACAAGACACTCATTTTTATGAAAAAAAAAAGGGAGTGTCTTTTTCTTGGAGTGATTTAACCAAAATATCAAGTTATCAACTATACTTTTCAGTAATTATTTGTTAAGTACTATGAGTAATGGTGATTTACTGATTTAGAAGGACAAGGCTATCATTTTATGTTAATGGGGACTTTATTCAAGAAGTTAATTTGCAGTAGTTTAATTAGAAGGTCAAAAAAGTCATTTTATTGATGATTTCCTTTTTCTATCAATAAAGTTGGGAGAGACATACTTAAACAATGGCTAAAAGGTTTCATACTTTTTACAAACAAAATAAAAACTTTTTACATGATTTGTTTTTACCTTTCTATGTACAAAAAGTCCTAGTGTGGACTGACAGGCCAAGATGGATGTTTTTTTATCTTTGATGAAGTAAAAAGATGTTACATTAAATTTGTGTAATCAATAAACCCTTTTTTTTAATACAAAACACCATGCTTTTTTAAGTGTGGGACTATGTTTTCAATCTTTCATAAAATTAAAAGATGTCAACTTTTTTGATAACTTGATGTTTCTGTGCAGTTTTCAACTGAAAAAAGGTGAACAACAATATGACAAGTAGCTTGATTAAGTACAAAGATCAGAATTTTTTAAGCATTTGATCCCATGATGTCTGCAACATCTCATTTTGCATCGAGTACTGTGAAACATGCATGTTTTCCATTGAGTAATTCAACATAGTGTCATCAAATTTGACTTTCAAAGGTTAAATTTGCATTTCTTAACTTTGTAATTAGTACACATTCTTTACATCTTTAGCATAAAGTTTCTTTCATGCATTGTTAATTTAAGTACTTACTAACATAATCACCTCACTTATCTCAAAAATTTAACTTCATGACTATACTATTTACAAATTTAAAACTGTCAATTTGACATGAAAGTCAAGAAAGAGAACATAAAAGCAACAAACATCACAAAAAGGCAAGAAAACAAAGAATCATGAAATGAGAATGATGCATGTCTCTATTTGAAACTTACTAATTATAAACTTTTTACCTTCTTTGTAATCCCCAAAAAAGAAGAAACTTTTCACAAAAGTGTTCAGTTGATACAACTTAATACTTAAACTAAGTTTTGCACTAGAGCTTGAACTAGATAAGTTTAATACTAACATTGTTTTTGTGGTATCTTATAATTGTACTTTTTCTTTAGAAACAATGAAGCTAATGACATTTTAAAGTTTGTAAAAATTTAGTAATAATATTTTATATAATGTTGGCCATTAAGTTGTGAAATAATGAAGCTACAATAGACATGTATAGACACATTAATGAAGCTAGAGAGAGAGCATACCCTAGAACATGGCGCCCACCATCATGAACTGCCTGAGAAACAAGACCCATCAGACCCACGCTGCCACCTCCATAGACTAGATCAATCCTTCTTTCCACCTTCAAAAGATATACACGTGTCACATACCCACTTCACCATTTGCATAATCAAGAAAAAATTATCCCATCATTTGTACTAAAACAACAAAACAGTAGTACCCTTTTTCCAAGATTCATTTTTTATTAAGAAGTTGAATCAGGAAGTGATTTGAACACTCAATTTATTTACCGGGAGACTCATAGTATAAGAAGAGTATCCAATGAACTAATTGAAGCATAAAAAGAGTGTCTCAAGAATTATTAGAAGTGTGCAAATCACTTTCCATAACAATAACAACACTACTCAATCATGCCTGTCCCGAATATAGTTATTAAGGTTAATTTTCTTAAAACTACAAAGTTATAGTAACAAAAAACTTTTTGGTCATGATGCATTTCACAAAAATTGTGTTTTTTTTTGACACTATTTAACACTATGAAAAATAAATTCATATGATTCACGGCCACCCGAAAACACCCGTGTATGAATTTACGTGTACAAAAATGAAACCCCATGAACAAAAATGATTATTGGGACCTTAAAAAAAGCTGATAAACATGCTTAAGAAATTAGCCATTATACTAACATGGCACGTTTGGTTCCCCATTCATAGGCACAAACACACACACAAACAAACACAATTCTGTTTGTTTTGTTTTTATATAATTTTTTAATTTTTATATTTTTTTTGTTTTCTTACAACTTCCCACCATAAACTTTGATCATGCAAGAAGGCTGCACAACTGACAGCAAATTACAGCTATCAGTTTTTCTCTCTCATGCCAAACATAAACCCTAACTTCCATCTTTCATCTAGTCATGTACCTCAAAATAACATAACATAATCAAATAGTAACAATAATCTTTAACAAATGGGTATACCTTAACTTCTTAAGATTGCTTAACATGATGACATAAGGTGACACACAAAAAGATAATACAAAAAGCTGCATAAAATACATTACTAAACCTTAAAGATTCAAAATTTACAATACTAAAACAACAAGTAGCTACAAAAAAAGCACCAAGATTCAAACTTTATAGCATAAAATCAAAAGGGTATACTTAAAATACAAAAACATGAAATGGGTATGTTTTATTTTGCTGTAAAAATGCATATTCAAGAATCTTGAAAATACTGGTTTTTCTTAAGCTTTATAGAACAAAATTAAAAGGGTATGTTTAAAATACAAAGATATGAAATGGGTATGTTTTATTTTGTATATATACATGCATATTTATAAAATCTTGAAGAAAAAAAATTTGTATACCAGTTCTTTGCCAAGCTCAATGGCAGCTTCTTGATAACTTGGTTTTTTGCCAGAACTGCTTCCACAAAAGACACATATTCTTTTGAACCTTGATTGTGTTTCATCTTCCATTATGTTTTTTTTGTTTAAGAAATGAAGAGGAAGAAGATGATGATGTGTTTTGTGTTGTGTTGTTTGGTTCCTACAACAAGGGAGAGAGGGTGGGAAGGGGGTTAAGTTAAGAAAGAATGAAAAGAATATGTGAATGTTGTATAGTGTTATATAATAGTATTGTGTTTTTTGAAATAGTATAAGTTTTGGATAAAAAGAATTTTATAAAAATGAGAAGAGACCCACAACAATGTTACCCCACTTCTCTCACGTTCTGTATACCCCGTGGCCAAGTGAGATTTTTTGAACGAAATTGTTTATAGTATGGTTTTGTTTTGTTTATTTGATAGGATTTGGGTCATATCTAAAAGAAAATAAAATATTGCTATCTTTTTATAAAAATCCTCCTAATCAACTAACATTTGCAATTCAACAAATCTCTCTATTCACATCTAGTCTTTAGATTTCTTAATATTTCTTTGTCAAGTTCTTAGGCTTATCGTAATAACCACCAAACCCAAGGTAGGTCTACCTTTTGAGTCGCGTCCTCTCTTCTTACGGCAACCCTAACCAAACATATCCTCCTTTATTTTGCTTGGTTGGGTTGCAAAAGCGACCGAATGTTTATATATGCTTTGTGTGTGTACGTGTTTTTTTAATTAACTTTTGTGAGGTATGTTTTTGGTTGTGACCGATGACACTTTACGGACATTTGGTCATGTGTTTAATCTTAGAGAGGGTGAAGTGACATGATGTTCTAGTCACATTCAAGGTCGCCATTACTAGTAGTCTTAAGGTAATACATATAATTCATTGAATGAAATAAAGAATTAAATAAAGAAAGAAATAAATTATAATGCCATTTTTTTTTTATTAAGTAGTGAATATATATTATTCCAACTCCATATTTACAATGTAAGCAACTTTTAAGTGGGTTTGGACATATCCGAAACAGCCTTTAAAACTGCAAACTACAAATAGACAGGAACATTCAACTCCAATACATGCTATATGATACTAAATAAACTGAATACAAGAAACAATTCAACATAGTATGTGTCATCACCACAATTCACCAGTTTCACCTAATATCTAAGGATATTCCAACACTATGACTACATTTCTTTTCGCAAGATTATTTGGACTCCATTTGCAGCTACACCTCAAAAATGACATCAAGTTCTGTAGAAACTAGAATGGGACGGTGAATATTTTCACCGTTTATAATTACGTTTTAAAACTTTTTGCAACCGTTTTACTCTTTTTGAAAATTGTTTGATTCTAAACTATGTGATATCAATAAACTATATATATGAACATAATAACAATGCATATAGTAAACGAAAATATAAAGACGTGATAAGGAATAGAAACAACCAAACCGAGATGCGGAGATTTAACCCAAAATTGAATAGGTAATAAAGAATCTGCAAGCATTGTTCTTGCTGCTTCTATCAATGTTCTATTCTTCCTTTCTACAACACCATTTTGCTGTGGAGTTCTAGCAATGCTAAACTCCCTCTTAATCCCTTTCTTGGCACAAAATTCATCCATAAGCTTGTTTTTGAATTCAGTCCCATTATCACATCTATTGCCTCTAACTTTGAGTCTTAATTGATTTTCAAGGGCTATTATAAGATCATGAATAACATCAAAGGTTTCATCTTTAAATCCAAAGAAAAACACCCAACTAAATCTGCTGCAATCATCTGTTACAACTAAGTAGTATTTTTTCTTATTTAAGCTTGCAACAGAAACAGGTCTAAACAGATCCATGTGCAGCAACTCCAAAGGCTCTCTAATAGCTCTTTCCTCAAGCTTTTTACATGAAGCCTTATGTTGTTTACCTTTCTTGCAAGCCATGAGTGATCAGACTTGAATGTTTTAGAAGGTAAACCTCTAACTAAATTGCCTTTAACTAGCTTCACTACTACACAAAATCTCATAGAAACTGGTCAAAATAGCCCATGAAGAGTGGTTTTTAGACCACTCTTTGAAGGGGGGTATCTCTATGATCGAAACATATAGAGACTGGTTGCACAACCTGTCTTTGTTAGAAGCATCGACACCGGTTTTCTCTTAAGAACTGGTCTCCATATTAGAGTAAACACACATGTTTTTATTGAACATTGGTACCGGTTCTCCCATAACCTGTCTTTATAGAAACTTCCAACCTGTCTTTATATAGAGTAAAAAGATATGTTTTTATATCAAAACCTATCTTTTTGTAAATCTCTTTTATTAAAAAAAAATGTTTTTGAAATTCCAAATTTTTGAAATTCCAAAATTTTGAAATTTCAATTATTTGAAATTCCATAATCTACAATTTGACTCACCATAATAAATAAATATAAATGCAAAATACACCAAAAATGTTGAAATCAACAAATTAAATTAAGATAATACTTCAATTCAGCAAAACATAATTCTTACACAAAATCAAAATGTGAAACACTAGAGTGCAACAAACTACAGAGAAAACACTAGAATTGAACATAACTAGCCATAATTATCTAGGATCAATCACGCCATAACGTAAACCATGCTCCAATGATGGCGTTCAACTCTTTGTTCTCTAACGGACGCTCGTCACTCCAAGGTACCTATACGTAAATTAATGAAATAAACACGTCAGCAATCTTTGTAAGTTTAAATCAAGTGACAATAGCAAGTTGCTAAAGAAAATTGTTGTCCACTAAGAAATCCATCGGTTGCTAACTATATGATATATTGACACAGTAATACTAAACCCCTGGAATACTATATGATATATTCACACAGCAGTACCAAACGCACAAATTTGCAAAAAATGTTTTGTATTATCTGATATGTTAACTGACCAACAGAAACACACTAAATCAGCATACACACAACAAACGGCTACAAAGTCATGCCTCTATTTAACAAATTGCAAAATTATTTAACAAGCACTTACTGTGTTGGGGAAATTGTCGTTTTGATACTTTAGCACAAAGTCATGCATCCATTTCATGACATAAAATCCACACTCCCAATCAAACGGCTGGCGATTTACAACAGGGAATTCCCACCTCAGACCACCAACGACACTAAAAGGAAATAACAAACAGTATATAAGTTAAAATTTATAGAAACAAATGTTAAATCTAAAACAATTTAAGATAATTCTTACGACTCCACAAGTCCAGCGAGCCTATAAGTTTCCTCATTCTTGCTTGAACCTCTAGAAGAATTCAAAATAAATGCCACTCCATGTTTGGGGCAAATTATAAAAAGCACATAGTGACGGCTGCATTTTGTGTACATGTTTTAGTAAAAGAATAATAACCATATGAAAAATATTGCATTCATAATTAAGATGGTAACATATGGTACCCTTGTAGATACGGTGCGAGATAAAAATCGTAACCCTCCAATGCTCGAGTTAAGTAATCTAGGGTATCCCACTTTTCAAACAGACATGCATCTGATGTAATCAATCCAGGGTTCAAGAAACCAACCCTGTTCAGTGAGGAGCGTCCCTTAAGGTGATACAGTGACCTAATTAAGAATATAAAATACACCAACATAAATTTTTGTGAAAAAGAACAATGCATTTAGCTACATATTCAACACAAAAATGCACTTACATCTCAAAAAGGGTCAGGATGCCACACTCGAGTTCTTGATTCGTTAAGAGTTCAACTATGTCTGTTGCATTAATTGCAAAGTACGACTCATCAAATTGTCGAAAGATGTCCTTGTCAACACGAATAGCGTACGGATCAGCACAATCTCCACCCCGACTCATCCAACGGTTGTATCCATCTAACACAGACTTGGGTTTATTCAATTGTATATCGTGTTCCAGATCCATCAACTTCTTTCTATTCTCAGCTTTCTCTTCTTCAGCCTTCTTTCTATTCTCAGCTTTCTCTTTTTCAGCCTGCACATATAATGGTATTCATATCATATTGCTATATTTCGAAATAAGCACAAGTTTATATAAATATTTTAAAAGACAACAACTCTACTGCACAATTATTCACATAAAACAGAAAACATGTTAAGTTACACAATTCTCGCCTAAAGAAGCACCTTTTTTTTTTACACCAATTTCATATACAACAAGAACTAAATCAGACCACTAAAACGCAGAATCTCAGCACTAAGACCAGACAACTAAACCATACCAACTAAATCAGACCACTACAACCCAGAAAAACTGTGAGGTAAGCTGATTTTTAACTACTTGTGACAATTTTGACCCGTTCACTTATGAAATACCCACTCATGTACCCAACCTAGTCTTCTTGTTTCTACCCATGCCAAAATTACCATTAATACCCATACCCGCTCATTTTGGCACCATTAGTTTCAATGGACATTTAGCAATCTACTAGACCACAAGTACTTGGGGGAGGAGTGAATTAAGTAGTAGGATAGAAACGAGATACACAAGCAGCAGCAGTAGCTTGTGTATCCCTGTCATAGTTGGATATCCATTTTCAGTGAACATCATATCAAATGTTTCCCATCATAAATTAGTTGTAAGAAACCAAATGACTGAACAGCTTAAAATAGAATTAGAATATCAAATCCTAAATAAAACACGCCAAACTAGAACATTGTTCTGATCGAAACATATAGAGAACTGGTTTTAAACGGCCCCTGATGATGGTGCAGTAGCAAACTGATGCCTACTTTGACCCATTACCCAAAACACCTAACCTATCTCTTTGCAACCAATACAATACTATTATGCCCAACGATAACATGCATTTGAATACAGTAAGCAGTACTAGGGTTATCAATCCTATCCATAAGGCCACCGATTCAAGTTAAATCAACTATTATTGCCAACACAAAACTAGAAAAGTTATAGGCTTACCCGCTCCTTTAGTTTAGGAACTTCAGCAATCCTATCCAACGTTTTTTTATTCTTGGTGATTTCTTCTGGTGCTTTTCCCTTCTTGTTGGATTCTTTTAAGGTCTCTTTTACNAACTTACACTAATTAACGACACTAAGCGGAATATCGAGTCTTAATCCTATCTATAACCAATCTACACACCGACACACGGAAGCACGGACAAGCACCCTTGTCCACTTGGATCTACACACAATCCAAGTTTTCACACAGACGATCACCCCGTTTTAATCTTCACACGGACGATCACCCGTCCAAACTAACACACGGACGATCACCCCTTCCTAATCAACACACGGACGATCACCCCGTCCTAATCAACAACCTATTACAAGGACTTCACACTTTGTCCCAATCTAAGCTAACATAACTAGTCACGACTGACACACAAGTCGGATATACTACTATACAAGAAGAGAGTTTGGAGGTGAAAAGAGAGAATCGTAACATTAGTTACGTGTGTGTGTGACTAATCTATAACACTTCAATTCTTGAAGACTTCGAGTGTTTTTCTCTTGCACTTTGAGATAGAAGGTGACAGTATCACTTATAAACACATATCAACAAGTTATAGTGATCAAAGAAGAAGAAAGAAAGAACAAAAAGTTATTGTACCAAGAGGGTCAGTTTTTTTGCAGGGAATAGTGCAGTATTTAATTATTTATAGACACCAGAAGGATCGGGGACGGTCCCTTAAACCTTGGACGGCCCCTTATATATACGGGACCGTTATATGTTTACGGGACCGTCCCGACAAAACAATCCCATTTTGTCTTGGTGTGGTGGAAATTTATCTAGTTTTAGGCAGGAAAAACTAGTTGTTAGAGATTTTTGAATTCAAATATATTTTCTTTATTAAAACATTTCTTTATAATTACAAAAATACTTTTGTAAAAATGTTTTGTCACATAATAATGTGAAGTTTTAAGAAAAATATTTTCTTTGATCACTTAACTAATATTGCTATAGTGTTTGTTCATACCTTAAGTGATGTTATAGTCGAGACGTTGTCGAAACGAATTTTCTCGATCAAAAACTTATTAAACGTAGTTTTACGTAACATGTTTTCATATTTTGTGATTATGAAAACGTATAGAGACCGAAAAATGCAAATGCCGTTTTTGACATTATTTGTATTAACAAGTTCATATCACAAAGAGGCATCATCATAAGTGTAGAATCACTAAAAGCTAGCTCAAACCAATCCATGGCTACATATCCAAACATATACATGAACATATAAGCTAAACAACAACTTTTACATGCCCTGAAAGAGTATGGCATCACCATAGACAGAGCTCTACCATAATCCAAACAAAAACTCTATGGATATCTACATTCTAGAATTACATTTCCTACTTGCAAGATTACCATGATAACAATATGCAGTTACGACCTCACATGTTGCACCAAAGTCCTAACACAAGTAGGTATCATCCTGAAAATAGGATCACATAAAGTTTCACAAATTGCATCAAGGTCCTATCACAAGACACTGTTAGGAGAAGCATAGCTAGGACCAAGTAGACCCATCTTTCATGACTCATTATTCCTAGCTTTATGCGTCTCCCAAACATCCCTGTTTCAGGCTCCTCTCTGCATACTTCTTAATATTTCTATTGAAATCAAATATTTAATCTATGATTACTTACTGTCATCCCATATTTCTATGATAGCTTCCTCATTTCTTGTTTTATTCATTGACATTTGCCATTCCCTACTCACTCTATCAACCTGTTTTGACTCTTTCACTGTCAAACTAACCAGCTTCATTCTGATGATGTTAGTTATAATGCTCAGTAGCTCTTGACAATTTCTTCTCATATTAGTAAAAATTTTCTTGTTTCTCTCATTCCAAATATAACATACATAAGCTGCAACTACTATTCTCCTTAGAATGCTCATTATAGATTTGTTACTGGACAATTTCACCATTAAAGGAAGAATTTCACTCCAACTATCAGTCATACCACTATGCTTTATCCTTGTCTTCATTTCTTTACATATTTTCTCTGAGTATGGACACTCAAAGAACCGATGTTCATATGAATCAAGGCACAATTCACATATTGAACCAATTACTTGTTTCTCTCAAGATACAGCTTACATGTAAGTCTGTCCTGTGTTGCTAGTCTTCCCAAGGTGGCCAAAATAGAAGTGTTTGAAAATACAGTGGGAAAATATCTTTCACCACTCTATTTCCAATCCTTCCATGCTTTATTGATTGACAATTTCACACAGCTTCCATCAGCAGCGATCCACACCTCATTGTTTTTACAATCATCCCTTAGGCTACTCCCAGTAAGGAAAGATAATCCCTCTCAATTTCACTGCCACGTCAGCTTTCTCTCTCCAGCAACCTTCAGGCGATTGGGTGCCCTAGTAAGGGCGACCTACAATACAAAAAACATACCCCACAAAAATACCATTTCTACACACACACACACACACAAACCCAAGGTGTGATATCGATCAAGTTCACGACCAAGATACAAAAAAGTCATGTGTCGATCGATTTGCTACAACAACAAGATCGATATGTAATCGATCGTCTTTGTCGATCGAGACATATTACTGCGTCCAGCCTTAGTACCATCATCCATACACAACTATGTAATGTATTTTTTTTTTATATGTGTGTGTGTTTTTATGTAATTTGTTTTTAATTTTTTTTATATAAGTTGTATTTTTATTTGAATGAATGGAAATTTAGTTTGATTGAGAAAATAGAAAAGAAAATAAAATGACGAGTCTCAAAAAGTGAAACGCTTGAGCCATTAATAAAAGGATATTTTGATACGTAAATGTGAAATGTGAAAGACTGAGATAACGGGTGACGTGGTGAAACAGTTTAACACACCACTCTGCCGCTCAAATATATTTTTCCACGAAATTGATGAACTCCTATCTTTTCATAACAAAAGATCATGACTACTGACAAGATTGGATAATACAGGAGCAAAGAAAATTTATGGATAACAAATACTCCGTTTTGGTCTATTTGATAAGATTAGTCATACCTTCTATTATCTTCTTGATAAGATTCATAAATTATAAAGTAATAAACAAACAGAAACTAATTTTTCTATAAATAAAAAGGAGATTTAGAATTGTAATCAAACAGAATCGAACCAAAATATATGATTCGGTCATCATATTTTGTTTATGATCTATATAATTCGAAGTGATTAAATAATGAGTTCTATTTTTCAATCATGTTTAATTATTCTATGAAAAAAATAAGGTTTCAACTAAATGAAAATAATAAAATATCAAGTTGTCAAGTTGGTATAACAGTTTATGTAGTATTTTTATTTAATTGTCGAAGCTTTAAACAACCTTTTGTAGTCACCACCTAGTCACAATATTTTCGAACAAGCCCCGGAGGCCTCCACTGCTCCAGCTTGCTATTTAGCTCGGCGGTTATCGTTATCGTTTTTGTTGTTGTTGTTCCTTAAAAAAAAGAATGAATGCACGACTCAAAATACTGTAAAGATATATTGTTCCGACCAATCGAATTAACAGTTGTTCTCGTCATAACAACTGTTTTTAATGCCAAATTAAACGACATTTAGTTTAAATCAATTCAAGCATTCATCGAAACTATGTTACACACGAGAAATTTCAATCAGGAAGGAATTATTACAATCTTTTGTGTAATGCTTATTGGATTTATATATTTATGTAAGTTATACACAAAATTGACATCTAATAAGCAGAATGGATATTTTTCATAAACTTGGCAGTTGATAACATACTTCAACATGCGAGTATGTGACTCTATACAATTATTAACTCAGAGTTAAAACATATATTCTTGGATGTTAAAATGAAATATACCCCAACATTTTGGTTCGGTAAATCAAACATTTTTTCCAAGGTTATAAATAGCATGAAGCGTGGCTTAGCGGCATAGCCAAGACTCAAGCTTTAGCGTAAGGCGTTGCGTTATAGCATTTTTAAGGCGTGATTCAAAACGGCAAAACATATTTATAGAGTTGTCAATATTAGTTAGCTACTAGACTTAAAATTGAGTTATGGAGCTAGTAAGCCCAAATAAAATAAGTAAGCTCAGTCAAATAAATCTTAAAAAAAAAAAAAAANTATCTACACAAAATTACATCTAATAAGCAGAATGGATATTGTTTCATTAAACTGGCAGTTGATACTACTTTCAACATGCGATATGTGACTCCTATCAATTATTAACTCAGAGTTAAATACATATATTCTGGATTGTTTTAAATATGAAATATACCCAACATTTTGGTTCGGTGAAATCAAACATTTTTTCCCAAGGTTAGTAAACTAGCATTTGAATGCGTGGCTTTAGCGGCATAGCCAAGACTCAAGCTTTGAGTAAGGCGTTGCGTGTATAAGCATTTTTTAAAGGCGGTGATTCAAAACCGGCAATAAACAGTTATTTATAGAGTTGTCAATATTATTTCTACTGACTTAAATTGAGTTATAGGAGCTAGTAAGCCCAAATAAAATAAGTAAGCTCAGTCAAATAAATCTAAAAAAAAAAAAAAAAAAAAAAAAAAAAAAAAATTTAAAATCTTAAAAAAAAAGGCGCCACGCTACGCGCGTTATCGCGTATAATCACGCTATATGACGCTTTATGCACGCAACGCCTTGATAAGACACTTTGACATGTTTAGTAATGCGGAGGCCACGCCTCACGCTATGACGCCGCTACAGCGCGCTATTTCTAGAACCATATTCTTCATATATATAAAGCTTAAGTAGCCTTATAAATGTAAAGGCGGTCATAATTAAATGTTTCCCAAAGAATTGGATTAAGCAAAATTGATATTGCCTCAAGCAAAATCGAGTCCTTGGATTAAAGTTCAGTATTGTACATTGATTTCAAGCAACTCAATCGGGTCTCAAATTAATAGTAGTTATCTTTTACCTTCCCGTCCATGAGTTACAAATATTTTTCAACTATAGTAAATGTGTCAAAAGTCATACACAACAAAACCACAAACTTCCTTCCACACCGGTGCACATTGGCTACAACATTATTATGGTTGGTTAAGTAAGCCATCATATCGTCTTACTCTATTTAGCATATTGATTTATATTGTTTTATGTTAAATTTCACGTGCGTTTTGTGTGTGTAACAATGTAGGACATAAAGATGGCTGCTTTAGAGGTTTGGTAGAACATCATCTTCTCTAATGGTTTAAGAGATCCTACACATTCGTTGTCTTATCATTAAGTGGAACATGCACCGAACATTTCATTTGATCGAAAATGCAATAATATTTGATTAATACTGTTATTTAAGTTTACTAACGTCTAACTATTAATCTAATGTTTTTTGCAGCGGTCAGAAGGCATTAAAGAAAGATATCGAGAAGTCAAAAAATTGTATCAAGACAAACATGCAAAATGCCATATGAACACAACGATCAAATGACAACAAAACAACAAGAACAATGCCACGGCCACGTGGATATGAATTACCTTAGCTCATATTTATATAGTATCGTTAAAATCATTAAATATGCATATTTAATTCATTGTAATACGCATAAACGTGTTAATACTATTGATTCGTTAGCAAGTAAGTTTATTTGAAAATAATGTGACGAACATTCTTTTTAGTCAATAATTAATTTACCTAACTTTGTTGGTGCATTTTATATTTGATCTTAATGTAGTTTTTTGTTTGCGGTTTTGTTAATGTCACTTTCTTAATTACACGTATTGGAAATATGCGGTGACTTTGATGTTTGATATGACTGTGTTAAATTTATCGATGTTACATATCTGAAAAGGGTAGTTATATAATAAAAAATATCTTCCACACTATCATCTTAACAATGAGAATCTTCTAAATCGAAGAAGTATATAAAAGAGAAGAAAATTGTGTTTAGTTAAATGTGTGGTCTATTGATTGATTAGAGCGGGTTTATGATTCGGACTTGGGTCATTGGATCTGATTTTTTATTATACGAGTTATAATTTATACTCTTGAATATACTAAATACTTTAATGTTTTATGTTTTTATAGTTTTGTTAAAAATAAAATTTGTTTTACAGTTCCCTTTTAATAATGTCATTTATTTGAACAACGAAGTCCGTCTTTCACAAAAAATGAGAGTTTCAAACATGAACCGAAAATTAGTCCCGAACATTACCAAAAAAAACAATTAGATCCAATATATGTGCATTGCATGGGTCCTGAGGCATTCCAAACATTTGTGCATCGCACGGGGATGAATATAAAAGGTCTCCAACATTAATGTCATCGCTTCATATTTAAAATAATTATGTAACTTATACATATTAAAAAATTACATGTGAAGAGACTATTTTCAATGTAACATCTTGAAAAAAGTCACTTCACATATACTCTTTTAATGTCAATAAACTATTGTTGTATATTTGGGCCTCACCATTATACTAACAACCCGACAATTTACAAAATCATTTTCGCACGGGTCCTGAGGCAGCCCAAGTTATTTATGATGAAAATTAGTGGCAAACATAGTTTTTGACTCGACCTCAATTAAAAATGACAGAAATAAAGGCACCAACATTTTTCATGTCATGCTAACAAAAGTTGTGGGAACATCACAACTTAGGAACTTATTGACCAACAAAAGTTGTGGTAACATCACAACTTATGAACTTATTGTCAATAAACTATTTTAAATGTGTGTCATGCTTAGAAAATATGTGATACCATCACAATTTAGATATATAATTATGAAAATAAGTGCCGAAGCTTACATGTCAATAAACTATTTTAAATGTGTGTCATGCTTAGAAAAGGTGTGATACAATCACAACTTAGATATATAATGACGAAAATATGTACCGAAGATTACATATTAGTTTTATAGCAAAATATAGGGATGTTACAATTTTGAGAATAAATACAAAATCTAAACTTTATAAATAACTACTAATATGTCATAAAAAGTTTAAATATAATATTACAATCTTGAGAATAACTACAAAATATAAACTTTATAAATAACTACTAATATGTCATAAAAAGTTTAAATATAAAATTTACCGATCAACTAAGGCCATACTTACAAAAGTCTAATAACGAAAAAATTACTGCACATTACACTATGACCAATTAGATAGAGCTCGTGTGCAACGCACGGGTCTGAATTACTCGTTTTTTCATATGTTACACAACTTCTCAAAAACCTTTTTGTCATACATCTACAGTATTTATTAATAATCGCAGCACACATTAAATGCAACGTATACAAGACAATCACTCTCACCGATACTTGTAATGATTACTACTAGGCGTCGTCGTTTTTGTTATTTCGTAGTACTCTTTTTGGACCAATAGGTATTTCTTGTAACAATAATTTTAATCAACAGTACAAAATCACTTCAACTTAGAAAATAGTACTGGGTATACTATATGTTATCGAGGCCATATATGCATTTGTTAGAAAGTATGATATCTGAATCTAAAAAAGGTAACACTCATCTTTTTTCTTGGTCAAGAAATAACATGTTTGATAATTCTTTTGTGTATCTTAAGTTGTGACGTGGGTAAATAATAGGATTTTACTACATAAAGCTAGATTTAGTGCTAAATTACTAAGGGTTCATTTGTTAAATTTTTTTATGAAGTCATGTTTAAATAAAAGATGATTTAATGCACACACCTTCAGTTTTATTAGTTAATACCTTCAGTTTTATTAGTTAATATTTTCAGTCATCTTTATCTATTAAGTCATAAACAAACATTTTTAGTATGACTTAATAAATTCATTTTTTTTTTCTTATTAAGTCGAATTCAAACATAACTTAAGATTATAATTCAGTTTTAGCTAACGGCTTTTTGTATCGTGTGCCTTGAGAAGAAGTTAAACTCTAATGATTATCAAGCTTCTTTCCCTCATCACAATATCTTCCCATCGAATGTCGTTGTTTTGGACATCGAGCAGGGCTTCTAAAAATAAATTTTCTTATAATCGCCGAATTAGCTAATGCTCGTTTGTTTGTTTAAGTTCCTTATTTTCTTGTTGATTTGTTTCTTGTTTAGGTGCTATGCCTTAGAGTGCTCGGAGTGGCTTATAGTTACGTTATAGGCGCATTTTTGGTACCTATAACGTCATTAACTACATCGTTGGTTGTGTTATTGCATCGTTATAGGTGCAACGTATGCTCATAAGGTGTTTTTGGTTTTAATCTTTTATTTGGAATTGTGCTTGTGTGATGTTTGTATTTGTTTTTGTCTTTGTTATTGTTTTGATAAGTTGGTTTTCTTTTTGTTGCAGGTTTTGGCGAGATATAGTGAAAGAAGAAGATGTGATAATGCTAGTTCATAAATTATTTTTACTATATTGTTAGTCCCTAAAATATATAAAATTTGGTATAATATATAAAATGAATTGTGTTTATTTTTAAAAAAATGAAAAAGAAAAGAAAAACGGGAACCTACATGCACCTGTAACATGTTATAGCCGAAGAATGTGTTTTTCAGATTTCATGTTATAAGATAAAAGCTGACGTGACGAGCAGATAACTTTCATAAAACACCAACCGTGCCTAGCGCTATTAGAACCCTCTTGATGTACTTTTCTTTTCACTCAAGTAGTTTAAATGTTAATTTAATTTAGTGAATTAAATCTTGCCATTTGTGTCCACACTAACATGTGAACCAGAAGCATGTTTTAAACAAGACTTTAACTACATAAAAACCCCAAAATCTGCATTTTGGAAGTTTAGAATCAACTTCATGTGACAAGAAATTAGAAAAGAATTTGAACAAATTATTATGTTTCTAGAAAAATCTAATCCCCATTTAGGGCTAGCAAGCAAGTTTGTAGAGAAATATTCCCGTGTCTCACGTTGCTTACACAAGTCGTGCTTGGCTTGTTTTTTATATATCCAACAAAATAATTTTCATGTCTTTTTTAGCAAAGTATTATTACACTAAATGTTTAATCATATAAACATGAGCATTTTCATTAATGGAAGCGAAATTCATGGGCAAAATTAGTCAAAGCTGTGGCATTTACTTTTAAGTTTAATGGTTAATAGTTGAAACTGGAGTTTTCAGCTGTTAACATTTACTTTTTGGGATAACTTGACTACAACTTTTGTAGCAAAGTGGCTACAATCCTTCACTAAAATACATTAGAAAATGAATCATTGACCCACAAAAAGAAGTCATGGACTCACAGAAAGACTCAGGGACCCACAATTTATAGCACAAATTGTAGGGAGTTGGATACAATGCAATTGTAGCTAATATATTCCCTTACTTTTTAGAGCATCTAATAGTAGAAAGCTTACAACTGGGAGCTTATAAAATAAGGGAGGTGATTTGCACACTAAATAAATTAATGGGGACACCACAATTATGCACATGGTATGTTGTAACATATGCATTAAGGGTATAATATTGTGGTGTAGGGGTGAGCAAAATGACCGAGAACCGAACCGGAACCGACCCAACCCGGACCGAATTTTAGACCCGCGGTTCGGTTCTCGGTTCTTCAATATTGCAAATTTCGGTTCTCGATTCGGTTCGGTTCGAAACCGCGGGTCTCGATTCCGGAACCGAAGAACCGCTAAGAGAAAAAGGTTTTGAGTTTTGTATAACCTGTTGGAGTTTTTCAAAGAGTTCTATGGTATATGGCCCAAATTTTGTTGCCCAAACTTACTAAAATGGACCATTCGGCATGAGCACTTTTAGTTGACCCTCATTTTTAAATGTTTAGTACTATTGATTTTTAGTTTTTTTCAATCATTTTTTTTCTTTTATTTCGTTCTTGAATATATAGTTAAATAATCTTCATGCTTAAATAATTCATTCATGCAAAGGTCTTCTATACATGCTTAGCTTGGATTTATATGTTCTCGTGACATAAACCAAAAAACTAGAAGTTGATGTTTATTATTCTTTTTGAACGATAAAAGATATATATTGCAAAGCATAGGAAAACCAAAAATAGAACTTCTATAATCGGAAACATGATCCATGCATACTGTACTTTCACAGCCATCACAGTCCATCTTCACCTTGATCTCAACAGTTTAAAACACATACAAACACATGTTGAGTAACAAATATAATCATGAAAAACAATCCTCAACTTAAAGAAATTAAAGTACGACACCGTGCACGAATCAAAAATATCGAACCTCAAAATTTTTGCGTTTGCTTTTTCTTGTACTAGTTAGTTGTTACAGCACAACAGTCCGATATACGGTCCAAGTAACCCATTCTCGATTATTCGTATAATCGTAACAAAGTTATACCTTTGTGTGTGTTTCTAAGGAGCAGATGAGTTACTTGAATGTGTTACTAAGTAACTACACAAGAAACACATGTGGACAAACACACGTAATTGGTCACATGAAGTGCTCCCCATAGCAAGTTTTATATTCGGAAACTGCATAAAAATAGAGCATCAAGTTTATGTTAAAGTAAAATCGGTTCTAATGGGTAAGAACCGAAATACCCGAACCGTAATCGAGAACCGAACCGGAACCGAGACATGCTACTCGGTCCGGTTCTCGGTTCCTTGGTTATCCGTTTTTCGGTTCTCGGTTCTCGCGGTTTCGGTTCGGTTCCGTGCGGTTCCGGAACCGCGCTCACCCGTGTGCCCATCAATTTATTTGGTGTGCAAATCAACTCCCATAAAATAAGTTTCTATAAACACTTCGTACAAATTAAACATGTAGTTAGTAAAAACTTATCTTATGTTTAAACTATTAGAGTATTAGCAGAGCTATTTGCATCAAACATACCATAGCTTTCTACTTTTTAAAGTCATGAAATTTGCTAATAGTTTATAGCAATTAGAAAAACTCCTGTCTATGCATCAAATCATAATTTATAACACTTTTAACTTTTTAGTCATTTACAAATATGCCAAGGAACACTTTCACAAAGAATATCGAATATGTTTATAATCTCCCAGATATTATACTTATATACTAATCCTTGGGCTTCACAGCCCATTTTCTCTTCCAACCCGCCCGTCCCAACCCAATCGCAAAATACGGGTTATATGAAAACCGGTTACTGTGGTCTCTCCCTCACAATTTGCGTTGAGTGAAGGGATCCGAAGACCTGAGCTCCGGCCACCCAACTCCACCGTCATTGAAGAATGATCCGAACCGATGAACTCAACCCGTTTGCAACTATAGTTGCCTGTGAGGGGGTGCACAGTAATTTCAACAGTGAAATTATTTTTTTATTCCATTTGTGGTTCACAAATCATCCAGGTGTTACAGTTGTACTCCAACCCCTTTTTCAGCCATATTTTGGGATGCCTTATCTTCAAACATTGTGTCCTGCCATAACAAAGCTAAAAAAATTAATCTTTCCGTTGTGATAAGGTTTGGATTTTGATTTTTTTTTTTTTTTTTTTTTTTTTTTTTTTTTTTTTGTCGTTGTTTTTTGCTGGTTTTATATGTTATTGATGTTTGCTGTGTGGTTTGTGTTAGTTTAGTAGTGTTCTATTTGTGTATTCTCTGCCAACTAAGTAGATTAGGGTTTTGAGATACTTTTCGATTTTTGGTCAAGTTGCACGTTTAATTTGATGGTTTTTAAATCTATTAATCAGATTAGGGTTTTCTTAATTTGGGGGTTTTGTTTCCTTATTTATGAGATGGTCAAGAATCATGAGGTATGAATGTTGCCTAATTTTAAATTAGGTTTTTGATTTAATTTGGGTTTTTTTGTTAGTTTTCTGTTTTTTACTAAATTTTTAGGGGTTATTTTAGGTTATAAACTTATAGTTACTAGAACCCAATCTTCAGCCACATCTTGGAGTTAGCTATTTGTAATAAAAAAAACGTTGGCAATAATGGGTTCTTCTGGATTCTTCAACTAAATTCCGATGAGTCAGATATAGGGTTTTTAATTCCAGTCATTTTTAAAATACAAAATTTGTATATTTTTCGCACTTTGATGTTTAATTGCAGGTTCGAATGTTACGATCTACATAACCACCTGGATTTTTTTATGTAAGTTTTCATTTTTTTAAAGTTTTCTTCGTTAACTGTAATTAGTTATTGGTGTTGGTTCATTGATATAATTATGAATGAATTTTATTGGTGTTGGTTTATTGATAGAATTATGAACCGATTGGCTCTCATTATTTGCAGTGAATTTGCTTGCTTGAAATGTGTTTGTAAAATTTAGGTAAACTTTTTTAGAATTTAGGTAAGCTTTAAATTGATGGGGTTTCAGATTGCTTATGTTGATGATGTTAGGGTGTTTCGTAAGCTTAGGGTAAATCTTTGGTAAAAGTACTTTAGGGGTTTTGAAGTGTTCTTTTAATTTAGTTTATGATTTATTGGATTCCCTGGCTTGCTAAGGAATTAGGAGTAATTAGATTTTTTTTGTATAGATTAAGAAGTGTCAAAATTATGATATCATTTTTGGTGTTTTGATGATTTGTGAAAAAAGTGTAATCTTTAAAGTCTGTCGGTTATGTACTTATGTTTGGATTAGATTAAGGTTATTTATGTTTTAAAGTTAATGCGATACTCGATAGATAACTCATACTGATATTTATTATCACAGGGTGGTTTCATGACTCTCATTAGGTTCGTTTGAAGCTGAGATTATCCGCACCTTGGCGGGGCAAGTCAATGAGTTTGTAGCCATGACGGACGTTCACGTTGTGCTCGCAGCCAGTGCAACTGTTTGGTACTGATGAGTGTGCAAATACTCATCATTTTTTATCACACTTAGACTGCCAAAACATCTGAAAACACACAGAAATACCCTGAAATATATAAAATATCACAAAAACATGTTTTTATGTGTTTCAGATACAAAAGGATTGAAAACTGATGAAAAACAGTCAAGTTTGCACAATTGGCAGTTTCAGTCCCTGAACTTTCACAAAATGGCAAAACTAGTCCCTGGTATTTCAAAACATGGAAAATATCATCAAAGGTCCTTTTTAATTCACAAGTTGTCAAAAGAAACCCTTTAAAGTTAAAAATCAGAAAATGACAACTTTGGTCCCTCAAGTTTGAAAAATGACAAAACAGGCCCCTGAAGTTTCACACTTTGGCAAAATTAGTCCTTGAGGGTTCAAAATGAAAGAAAAGTCAATATTAGTCCATGGGAAGTCAAAATTATTCATTTCTAGTCCCTGGATAAAAGTTTCATCAATTGGCAGAAAAGGTCCCTCAAGTTTCAAAAATGGCAAAAATAGTCCCTGGGTATTCAAAACTTGGATTTTATCACAAAATACCCTTGTACTATTCATAAAATACAATTTGGAACATTTTTGATAACTTTTAGATATTTACATGTTTAGTCCCTCAAAATCCAAAATATTACATAAATGGTCCCTAAGGTTTATAAAAAGGAAATTTTCAACTTTGGTCCTTGTACTATTCACATATGGCAAATATGGTCCTTGTGAGAAGTTTGAAAAAGTTACACAACAGGTCCCTCAAGAATTGCAAAATTACAAATTTGGTCCTTGTTTAACTCATAAAACCAAACGGATCCCTTTTCTTATTATAAACCCAAAAACCCCTTAGCCCATCTTTCTTTTCTTTCTTTCTCTGGCCCAATCCCAAGCCCAAACCCACCATTTAAATTATAAACCCCGTTTTCCCACCTAGCCCTGCCACCACCACCACCTAGCCTTGCCACCACCTGCTTCCACCCTCTCCCACCACTTGCCCATCACCTCAGCCTCCTAAAAACATCATTACACTCCTCTAAACACGCAACAATCAGAGATAACCCACAATTGTTGACTAAATGTCAACAACTGATTTTCCCGCCAAAATGGTATCAATGGCTAGGATCAATTTGAGGCCATCCAATGGCTAGGAATGAAGTGGGAAGTGCTCAGAGACATGGGGAAACCCTAATTTGAAGCCTATATATAGAAGAAGAAGGAAGAGAAAGAAGCTAGTTCACATTTAGCTAAAATTTATGTCGTTTTTATGTTAATGTACTAAATTCTCTGTAATTTTCATTCCATAGCACTTTGTTAACCTTATTTACTGTATTTCAATATAATTCAGTCTTTAATTTCAATATCTCTTTTAATTTCAGTATTTAATTTTCATATTGTCCCTTTCAAGTGTGAAAACCTTGAATTGTGGTTGTTATTGTGTTCTATGGACTGAATAAGCTCATATAAGCTCCTAGAAAGCTTCTAAAAGCTTTTAGAAACCATAAAACTCAGTTTAGGATCAAAAAGCAAAAATACCAAAAAAATACAAAAAATTCAGTGAAAAATAAAATTTGTGGGTTCATGATGATTCAAGCTTGGAGCAGGGTGTATTATGGATTGCCCTTGGTTTAGTAGCCTTGTGGAAGGTGTATAAGTGGTTCTTGGTCCATGGTTCTTTGTTTCTCAGTGAATTCCAATTTGTAAGCCATTTTCTCAATTTTGGCAATTTCATGTTCTTGTTCTTTAATCTGTGTTTTTATGCTTGATTTATGTTTCTTAGATGTTGTTATGTTAGATTAATGCTTAATATAGTGGTCTTGTTTGATTAGATTCATAGTTGCTAGATTTTCCATTTTCACTGTGAAAATAGTGAATCTTGGATTTTGGTGTTCTTGTTGTTCTTATTGTTGTTTATGTGTTTGAATCTGCTTAGTATAGGTAGATATGATGTTATGAATCAGTCTTATGGTTTAAATCTTTGATTTGCTTTGAAAATCTCATTATCACAATCTGTGAAGAATGTTTGGATTTGCTGAGCATTTGGTGTTCTAGTGTGTTTTGTTTATAGTTCTTTGTTATTTCATGCTCACTTAGGTTACATTAGTTCATATAAACCATAAAATCCAGTACTCATTTGAATAAAAGTCAAAATCACTTTAAAATCCATTTTAGTGAATCTGTGGTAAGTGTTAAGTGCTAAATCCATGATTTTGTGTACTAAAGTTGTTATGAATGCTTAATTTAGTCTTATTCTATCCTCAAACAACTTAATCAGTGATAAAATCAAGATCAAAGTTCATAAAAGTCAACTTTCCAAGTTTCCTTAAAAAGTCAAAATTTCATGCCTGCAGTTTTTGAATAAAAAGTAGAATTTTGTCTAGGCTTTGTTATTCAAGTTCTTGATTAGTGCTTTTGGATTTTGAAACTTTAGTTGCTTATCTTTATGTGTGATTTTTGTTAATTTTTTATTTGCTAGTTTAACTGCTTATTCAGTGCTTTCTTTTAAGCACTTTTTCAAAAATATGCCCTGTGCACACCAGTGATACCTATTTTCATAAGCTTGCACAAGCTTCATTAAAGCTTGTTTGATTGTGCAATTTGTTGATTTGGGAAGCCCTTGTGGCTGTTTACATGTTCTAAGTGCTTATTTGCCATTCCAGCTTATTTGTATTGCTTAAATTTGCTTATCTTGTTTACAAAAACTCAAACCAATACACTGAGTGTTCAGTGTTATTGGCAAAGTTCATAAGCTCATCACAAGCTCATTTCTTGAGCTTAGCTTATGATTTTTGGTTCTTTGAGAAGCCAAGCAACCCAACTTCTTATCTCAGTGCTTATTTTCCCATTTCTAGCTTATTTGGTAGGGCTGCATAAGCCATCTTTGTTTGTCTTTTCTGTGTATTGATTTCCATTACTCAGACAATCACCAATTTTCATAAGCTTGTCATAAGCTCATTAGTGGACCTTAGGGTTTGCTTATTGGCTTATTTTGAAGCTTGCCAGGTGAACTTGAAGTCTCAAGTTTCATTTTGGATCATAGAGCTTATTTGTGGGCCCCATAAGGCCTGCAGAGTGCCTCTTTGGACTGTGTAGTACACAGTTAAGCTCATATAGCTTATTTGTGCTTATTGGCTTATCCAGTGTGCTTTTCTTGTCTCTTTGGTTCATTTCATGTTTATATAAGTTGTTTATAGCTGTTTCATGCATTTGTGATCACTGTGTAGCTTATTCCTAGCTTTTGCACCCCTAGTTTGACCAAAGTCAAACTGTGTTGAGCTTAAGCTTGCACACAGCTTATTTTTAAGCTTTATAAAAAGTGTTTTCACAAAAAGTGTCCATTTTCAGTGTATAAACAAGTTCCAAAAAGAAAATTCCAAAAATAATCACTTTTTAATAAAAGTGATAGTTTCTATTTAATATTTTTAATTTTTCTTAATTTTCATTTTCTCTTTTTAAATCTAGTTTAATAACAACCTGTTTTTATAATTTTTAAAATTAGTTTGTCACCTTAAGTATTTGTAGTAATTTTCTTAGAATTTTCTTTTTCTGTTTAGTATTTATTAGATTTAATATTAGTTTATTTAGTAATTAATTAAAACTGTTAAAGTAATTAATTCTGTATAAATTTGTTAAACAGTAGCAAGTTTTTATAATTTTCCTAGGTTCTACATAATATTTAGTACTTTTAGTAATTTTTCTAGAATTTTTACTGTTCATTTGGTAATTCTTAGATTTAATTTTATTTAAAATAGTTTAATTGAAAAAACCAAAAAGAAATTAAAATAGTTGTTAAATTTTAATCTGATTTTCATTTTTATAATTTTTCTAGCTTTGTCATATTAATTAGAATCTGTAAAAATTAATTTTATAATTTTCCTTTTTTATTTTCTTATTTTTCTCTTTTAAATAGTTTAAATAGGTTTTAAATATTAATTAGGTTTTTAATTTAAAATTAAATCCACAAAAAGATAAAAAGATGTATTTTTAGTTTTTATATTTATTTCTAAGTTATTTTTAGTATTTTAAAAATACATTTTCATTTTCTTAGTTTTAATTTAATATTACATTATTAGAGTTAATTTAAGTTACATAATAATTATTATAAATAGATAATAAGTAGTAATTAATTAATAATAATTATATAAATAGTATAATAATTATATTTTAAGTTCTAAAATAGATTTTACACATTTTTAGATTTTTCTAAGTTTTTAGTTTATTTTCTAAATCAAATTTCATTTTCTTTTTAGTTTAATATATTAATAATAAGTAATAAATAGTTAATAATTAATAAGTAGTAATTAAATAGTAATATAAATAGTTTTAATTTTCCAAATTTTATTTTCAGTTATTTTAGATTTTTAGAAATTAAATTTGCAAGTTTTTAGGATAATCTCTTACTATTTGTAACTTTAATTTGTTTTAGTAATTATAAATAGTTTTTAAGTAATAATAATCATATAAATAATTAGTTAAATAGATTTTTAAGTTTTTAATTATTTTCTAAGTTATTTTACATTTTTAGAATTTTGCTTTTATTTTCTAAGTTATTTTCTAACTTTTTAAATAATTTGTATTTGTTTTACATTTTTAAACTTAGTGTTTCATTTTCCTTTTAAATTTTCATCATCATCATTTTAATTTTAGTTTTCTATTTTTATCTTTTTTTTAATTTGCATTTAAGTCGCCTTAAATCACTAGATTTTTCACCTTAGTTATAGTGATTGATTTTTGTCCATACACACACACACCATATTCTATTCAACAACTCTTTTTGCTTTGACTCAGGAATCTTTTCATTCACAGGATATCACACTCCAGGAACATAACGAACCCGGGGAATCATTGTATTCTCCAGGATACATTTGCATCTTCTCCAGGCTGTTTGCTTTTATGCTATTAGCCACTCACAAGTGGTTGAGAAATAGAAAACCTGACTGGTCATGGAGACAGACAATTTTGCGCCGCTGCCGGGGAGCTGTGCTGTGCTGACCAAGTTCTGTAGTTCGGATTGTTGAATCTTCTACTCATCGTATATATCCCTTATCTATATATATTTTTTCATCCTTAAACAATATAAAATCCAAAGAATATTTTCTCTTTCTTTTATAATAACTTATCAAAGAAAAGGGCATATTCATACTTAGGACTTCACCATGCTGTATTTTTCACCAGGTTATTAATCACCAAATAACCAAAATAAATTATAAAATCGCTCAGTTCTAATCCGTTGTACATAAGGTATATAGTTGTGTTAGCTAGTTGCGGATATACACACCACGAACAGCTATACCTGGACTACTTGACCATTTAAGAAACAATAAATATTATTCACTTGGTATATCCACAATTATGTGAATATCTCAGTGACTGTGGTCATATATCCTAACTGCAGAAGTAGATGAGTCACAAATCCTATTTAGATTAGAAAATTTTATTTAAAATACTAGAGCATTCCGTTGCCGTGATAAACTAATGATCGGTGGGTGGTAAACATTCAATTAGATTCGTTGATATATTTGGCGAGAGAATTAATACGGATAACCCTCGGACGAAAAACTCATTTATGCGATATCACCGACTTATTTACCGGTAAAGATTTAACAAATAGCAACATATGCGTCATTACAAGAGATTCCTTTAAGTCAAACACCCGGACAAATTATCTATAGTGCACATTCGACTCGTTCCTACCAGTATTCATACAAATAGTTCTCTACTTATCAGACACTTAATCTTAGTTAAGGATTATATTCACAATCTGTGAGACGTATGAAAAGCGTAAATGATGTCTAAGTGTGTCAGACTGAGACGGGTCCTTCACTAGTATCGGTTGATCTATGTATTGTTATTAG